>CAJHQQ010000671.1:0-155919 GCA_905132885.1 Moricandia moricandioides
ATAATGATGAGATTATGAATATATTTTGAGTTGAGTAAATGAGATTTTTCTATGTTTTATATGCAAATAAGGGCTTGGAAGATAGTCTCTTGTTGTTGCATCTGCTGTGAATGTTGTTCAAACATGATCATTGAGTTCACTTCCAAAGTTTTACTTTATTACTCTGTTCTATATGTGCTTGATTTGCCGATGTTGTATCCAATAACAATTGAAAGCCACATTAGATTCAAAGTTAAGTAGGTAGCTTCCATGTTTAGTATCTAATTGTCATTATACAAGAGTTTAGGACAATTATCAGTCATCAATATGTTGCTCCACAATCCTTCTATCCACGTCTTTGTCGAAGGCATCAACGAACACACATGCCTTGTCCACAATTCGTTCATCCCCAACTCCTCCACATCTCCCTTGTCTACATTGAGAGTCAAAGAACAACTTCATCAATCTATGTTTTGTTGTATCAAAAATTACTCATCAGTGCTAAGTTGTTTTGAGCATGTTGTCTTAAATAATTATTTGTTGTTTTTCGGCTTTAAAGAAACTACATCAATGTGTCATTTTTTTCAATGTTATTGTTTTAAATGGTTAGTTGTTTAGTAGATGATGAACATCACTTATATGAACCAATGTACATATCCACATACACACCATCTATAAAATAGCACTATCCACAACTCATTTGTTTCAATTGCACCGTCAACATGATATTGTCCATAATATTGTGTCAGCTAACTTCAATATTAAATTTTAGTAAAATTTAAATATCAAAATAAATATTTACATATGGATCTCAAAACATAAAAGAAAAAATTATAATTTATTTTATATATTACATATCTAATTTATATATCATAATATGATATTATAACAAATAAATCTGTTGGAAACCAAAATAATTAAAAAAGAATTTCTAAATCATTAGAGACTAGAGAGAGTATATTTAGCAAAAACAATTTTGAAATCTATTGTTAAGAAAAAGAAGAAGTACATCTGATACAAGCCATTAGATCATTTTACTTTTCTCAATCTAACAGTCCAAAAAACATAACTTTCCATATAACTAATAGATATAGTCTAACGAAACTAGACATTTTTTTCTCTAAACGAAGGAAGGCAAATTTATTAATATTATGCTCGGTCTCACATATTGTGAGCTTCTAGCGAAAAGTAACTCTTAATGTAAAGAAAGTTACGAAAATGACTCTGTGCGTAATCAAGATGTATCAAAGAAGAATACCAAGAGGAAAACAAAAGCTCTGTAAAATGAGTATGATGTGTTGTATTAAACCTGCAAAAGACAGGCTCAAAAATCAATAGGACCCAAAAAAGCAAAGACATGATTTTGTCAGTGTTGTTCATCACTTTGATCACCCAAAGTTATTATTTAAAGAACTCATTGAAAAAATGAAGTTTCTTTTAACTGATGGGTTCCTTTCCAATGGCTTTCTGGACGAGCTCGGCTTGCTCTTTGACATGGAAAGTGTAGAAACCAGTGGCAGTAGCAGCAGAAGGTCCACGACCAACATACTTAATGTCTTCCATATCTCCTCTGCCTAAGCTTCTCATTGCTGTCCATAGCCTCGGAGTTATGTAGCTGTATGCTCCCATGTTCATCGCCTCTTCTTGGCACCAAACTATCTCCGCATCTTTTTTCATATCAAAGCAAAAACCAATTAGTATCACGAGATGTCAGAGAAAAACTAAAGACCAAACTAAACTCCAAATCCTTACTTGGATATCTCTTGAGCTCACGTTGAATGAGATCATATGGGAAAGGACAAAGCTGTTCCACTCTACAAATAGCAACATCGCTAGCGCCAACCTTCTTCCTCTCGTCATCAAGCTCGTAATAAACCTGTGAAAATGCAAAACCAAGAATGATTCTAGTGTCTTTTGCTAATCTGGGACCAGCAAAACTCATCATATAAACTGAACAAAGCTTGCATACCTTTCCAGAGCAGAGTACCAATCTTCTGATGCCTTCTTCAAGATCAGAATGATCATTCTGATCCTTGATTAATCGCTTGAATCTAGTTCCTTGCTTGTCAAAACCTGGGTGGCCTTGGACATCATCAAACTCTGAGAGGTTTGATTTACAGTCCTTGTGACGGAGCAAGTTCTTTGGTGCCATGACAATCAGAGGCTTACGGAAATCTCTGTGAAGCTGCATCGTGTGTAACATTGAGACATTGTAAAATGGAAACAATAAACAACACTTTGTAATAGCTCTTACCTGTCGACGCAGAACATGGAAATAGTTGGCAGGAGTGGTGGCATTAACAATCTGCCAATTACATTCTTGGATTTGCTTTCTCAATGTAGGTTCCATGTCTGGTATGACATATGGGTTGTCATCACTCATCTGTAACACAAGAGCATTGGCATTAATTAGAGCCAAGAAGAAAATCAAGAGCTAAGATGCAAATGGTAATCATAAGAAGGTGAAAAGGAAATTAGGATAGAGTTTACCTGAAGGTAACGTTCCAGTCTCGCACTTGAATGTTCAGGGCCCTGACCATCATATCCATGGGGAAGTAGCACAACAAGCCCGGTTTGACGCAGCCACTTGGCTTCTCCACTGCTGATGAACTGATCAAATATCACCTGAGCTCCATTGGCAAAGTCTCCAAACTGAGCTTCCCACAGCACCAACGAGTTTGGGCTTTCCATTGAGTAACCGAGTTCGAACCCAAGGACACCAAATTCTGAAAGAGAACTGCATACAACAAAGCAAAACTTCTCAGTATATTTTTACAAGAGTTCTGATATGCAAGGAACAAACACAGGGAAGTTCTCTCAAAATGTAAGATAACTGAGGAAAAGGATGGAATGGAGCTAAAAATACCTGTTGCTGACAGTGAACATCTCAGGATCCTGATTCATGACGAGATGATCTAGAGGACAATACTCGTCTCCTGTTTCCTGGTCATGAAGGACAGAATGACGATGACTAAAGGTTCCTCTTTCGACATCCTGACCACTCAAGCGGACATGGTTGCCTTCCACAACCAAGGTAGCAAAAGCAAGAGCTTCCGCAAGTGCCCAGTCAATTCCTTCTCCTGTTTCAATCATCTGAGCACGTTGTTCATACACTTTCTTCACCGCTCTGTGAGGCTTGAAGTTTTCCGGTAGCGATGAAATTGCCTTGCCAACAGTCTTGAGTATCTCTGGTTTGACTCTGCAAAAGAGTGTGAGGTTTAAGGGACCACATAAAAAGAGAGAACTCAAGAAAAGAAAAGGGACAAACTCTACTCACCCAGTGTTTCTAACACGTGAGATCTGCTCAGGAGACTTGAATCCAGCCCAATTGGTTGAAAGCCAATCTCGTTTCTTAGGTAGATAGTCTTTACTAGCAACAAATTCTTCATTGAGAATGGTGTTAACCTTTTCCTGTATCCTGTCGATATCCTGTTGTGATATTTCACCGCACTCTAAGAGCTTCTTGTGGTAGATTTGAAGCGTTGAGGGGTGACTTTTGATAACCTATCAAATTGAAAAGCAACAAGGAACTTATAAATCCATGGAAGACTCTTTATTAGGTTACATATAAGGAAAAAAATATGTCAACGAACCTTGTACATCTTTGGCTGAGTGAAAGATGGTTCATCTATCTCATTATGCCCGAACCTACGGTAGCAAACCAAATCAACGACAACATCGGAATGAAAAGTCTGACGCCATTCAGCAGCAAGCTCGCAGGCATGAACAACAGCTTCAACATCATCCCCATTAACATGGAAGATTGGAGCACTCAAAGCCTTGGCAACATCAGTACAGTACTGAGAAGATCTCCCAGCCCTTGGATCAGTCGTGAAAGCCACTTGGTTGTTCACCACAATATGTATGGTACCACCAGTGGTGTAGTTAGGAAGAGCACTAAGATGGAGAGTTTCGTAAACAACTCCTTGTCCAGCAAAACTACCATCTCCATGAATCAAAATACCCAAATTCTTGGTCCTGTCCAGATCCTTGGAGTAGTATTGTTTTGCTCTGGTTTTACCAACAACAACTGAATCTGCAGCTTCCAAGTGACTTGGATTTGCAACCAATGAGAGATGGATTTTCTTCCCACCTCTTGTAGGTCGATCATAAGATGTACCCAAGTGATACTTAACATCACCAGTTCCAGTGTAGCCAACTTCATCTACAGGCCTAATACCTCCGCTAAACTCACTGAAAATTTGACGGAGTGGCTTCCTAACAACATTACCCAAAACATTCAATCTTCCTCTGTGAGACATTCCAATAACAATGCTCTCTACTCCAAGATCAGCCGCCCTGTCAAACATCTCCTTCATACCAGGAATCAAAGACTCTCCACCTTCAAGCCCAAACCTCTTAGCTGTTGTCCACTTGGTAGCTAAGAAATTCTCAAACTGAGTACTCCAAGCAAGCCTGTCGAGAATCACCTCACGGCGCTCCCTGTTGTACCTCCAAGGAGTTGGAGTCTCAATCTTCTCCCTCAGCCAGTTACATTTATCCCGATCCGCGATATGCATATACTCAAATCCAATACTCCCACAGTAAGCCTGTTGGAGCCTCGCCAATATAGAACGAAGCGTCTGCACGGGCCTATTCTCAGACATGAAACCAGACATCTGCCAGACTCCCAAGAAGAACTCTCTGTCAAGATCAGCCTCAGTGAATCCATAAAGAGCCAAGTCAAGATCCTCAGGGATCTCCCTCTGCTCCAAACCCAACGGATCCAACTTAGCTTTCATATGACCATTCACCTGATAAGCCCTCACAAGCAACAAGAGACGCATACTCTCCTGAATGGTCTGACCAGAGATGCCAGGAGAGGTTGCAGCTTGACCAACAAAGTTCCTAAAGAAATTGTCCCAAGACTCGTCGACGCTGGTGGGATCAGCTTCCCAAGCTCTCTGAAGCTCCTCGAGGTAAACACTGCTCGTCCCATCTAAGAAGCTGTCTGTTAGCTTAGAGAGGGGAACAGCACGAGGAACAGGAGCACTAGCGCTCTGAGGGTTTGGTCTGTAAAGGGTTGAGTGAAAGGAACGGTTTTGAGAAGGTAGGTAGCGTGTTCTCGTGCCCTGATTCAGAATCCTTCTTACAGCGAGCTTTGTCACATTGGAGCCAGCTCGAAACCACACCATCTTCACCCAAAGGTTTCAACTTTTTGTCAACCCCTGATGAAAAAAAAAAACAGCACAAACGTTAATCATCGAAGAAAGAATAAAGGAGGAGTCTTTTTTGGTAGGAATCAGATTCGACAGATCGAGATGAGGTAAGATTCGGAACAATCTAGGAAGAATCAGATTCGAGGATGATAGATCTGCTGATCGATTAAGAAATGTGGGATGGAGAAGAAGCGAGAGTTACTTGGAGGCGGAGGAGAAGACCGTAACGTAGAAGAGTCAGAAGAAGTGTTAATGTGTAAGGAGGAGAAGACTTTTTATTGTAATGGAAAATGTGACAATATCTAGGTTTAATGTGTTTTAAAAGGAAATGATTGGTTGATAAAGATATAAGGTGTATTGGGACGAAATGTCAAATAAATACATACTGGGAAATAAAGAAAGTTGTAGTGATTTACTGAATATTAATTTTCCTAAAATAGATTTTACTAGAGTTATTATTCGAGTTTTCGTAATTTGGTTAACAACGCTTTAGATTTGTGTATATTATAAATCTCGGTTTTGAACTGTTTTTAATTTCAAGCATATTTGAATCCAATTAATAATACTTAACGATTCAAACATTTAAGATATCAAAAAATAAACATTGCCCTCCTTATTACAATAGTTTGACTTAGCCGTGGGCAAATAACCGGAACCGAAGAATCGAACTGGAATCAAACCGAAATATCCGAACCCGGAGTCGAATCAGAACCCTCAAATAACCGAGTGGTTTCTATATTTCTATATCCAAAACAAATGAATCAAACCGAAATCGAACCGAGAACCGAATGGATACCCGGATATATAAAATATTAATTATATATACATATGACATACCTCAATATGTATTTATAATTTAAAAATCTATTAAAAGTATTTGGAAATAGTTGGAGAAAACTAAATTATTATAAAGTATCTGAACTACCCAAAAATATTTGAAAGTATCAAGATATTTTTATCTTAGATATCCAAAGTAATCTAAAATATCCAAAATTTTTATTTGAATTATCGGAATTATTCAATATTTTAACCAAAATATTTGATATTTAACCCAAACTACCCGCACTAACCAAACCCGAACCGGAATCAAATGAAAACTGAGTTTTTCCGGGTACTTCTCGGTTCTTAGTTTTACTATCCGAACCGAACCAAACCCGAAACTATCTGAACCGAACTGAATCGAAAATAGGTCAAGTAGTAAATGGATCCTATAGCCCCCTACCCGAACTACCCGATACCCGCACCGAACCGAACCGTTACCCGAAATATGCAGACCTACTTTGACTAATCTTTTACATTAGCAGTTAAGAGCATTACCCAATAAAGAAAGAAAAAATTAGAAAAGATCTTGATATGGTGCAAGAAATGTCGTCAATGATAAATTTCATATAACAGTTCAGGGATGATGCAGTAGTAAGATGAAAATCCTTGTAAGATATATAGAATTGTCAGTTTTAAAATCACTAATAACATTTCTCATAATATATAATAGTATTATCTAGCATTAAAAAATATTTAAATTTTTGTTTAAGTTTTTGAATATCATTTTCGGATGCTATTGAAATGTTTAGATTTTGTTATTTTAGATTTTAATTTTTCCGGATCAGATTTGGATAATAATCATGACCTAAATCACTATATGAAATATATTCATGTATTATAAATTCATTACACTAAAAGTTAATATTATTTGATAAAACGAATGGATGGGCTTGGGGTAGACTTGGAACATATAGAGTAGTCGGGGTATTTTAAAGTATTCAGATCCTTATCCTGTGGATGAATGTTTTTACTATTTTTATTCGATCTGGGGTTCACGGATATCTAGGTATCAGATATTCTTTAAAAATTCATAATATCCAGCGAATATTCGGATCTGGATATTTAAAATAAATAAAATTAATATTAAAATATATAAAATATTAACGATAATTTAAAAATAAACGTATATGTAACTTTTTAATTATTTCTATCTATACTTTTACAAAATTTATATATCTATTTTTATTGAAAGGAAAATATAATATATATATATATATATAATTATTTTTTTATATATATTATTAGTTTTGTGTAAGCTTGATATGAGTCAAGATATGAGGGTTTAGATACTAGGGTTTGTAGTCTTGGATTCCAAACTGAGTTGCTCGACCACCTATACCTGCTGGCCACATTGTTTACAAATTTTCCCAACTTCTTGTTTAGTCATATATCAGGAATGATATCAAGGAGTGGGATCTCCAGCTTTTACGGGATTTCTTTCACCCAAATGATATATCTTTGATACTAGGGCTAAAACCTTCTTGCTCTTTAGCTCCGGATGGATATGTTTGGAACCACACAAAGTCAGGAGTGTATTGAGCTAAATTTGGTTATGACCTACTCCGGTCGACTAAGCTCAGTCTTACACATGAAGGGGTCCCAGAACCGAGTATCACGAGCCTTCAGAGCCATGTATGGAAGATAAAGTCTCCGAGTAAGACAAAGCATTTCTTGTGGCAAGCTATCTCGGGCTGTGTGGCGACAGCAGAGAGGCTCACTTATAGACACCTGGACATCGATAGTAGTTGACCTAGATGAGCTGGCCCCGTGGAGTCGATTAACCATCTTCTTTTTGAATGCCCCTAGCCTTGTAGGTTTGGGCTTTATCGGAATATATGTCCCTTTAGGGTTACTTCCCGAGTACATCTATATACCAAAACATGAACTTTATGTTTTGGAAAAGAAAAGAGGTGGCTCCATTGAGACCACAATTCGATACCTTCCCATGGATCTGTTGGTATATTTGGAAGGCGAGTAACGACAAACTTTTTAATGGGAAAGTCGTATCCCCGATTGACACTCTCTAACATGCGTCCCTTGAGGCAGAGTGTTGGAGGAAGGCCAATGAATAGGAGGAAGCATAAGAGGATCATGACGACCCTCCTACTACAGAGGTTGAGACAGTACCCCATTGGATATCTGAAATCCATACATATCAAACTGATGCGTTATGGATCGATAATGGCAGTGTCAATGGCTTAGGGTGGATTCTCAAGGATCAAATGAGTTCTGAATTTTTCGGATTAGAAGCGTGAGGTAGGAGCCTCTCAGCTTTACATGCTGAGATAGACGGCTTACTTTAGGAAGCCTTATGTATGAGAGACATGAGGATAATCTCGATCTGTTTTGAGACAGACTGCTCGAACCTAGTGGACATGATTATGAATTCGATGGACTGGCCAACATTCGCGACGAAGATCGAGATGTTCCAACGACTTCAAGAGCTTTTCGAAGATGTGAGCATGATTCATATTGCTCGGAGTATGAATGGTCATATAGATTCGCTAGCGAAAGAAGCAAGAAACAGAGGCTATACTTTCTCCCATATAGATCCAACTCAGTCAAAGGGATGTGCTCCTAGGAGAATCGGCTCATCTGACCAACACTTGATCTAGTTAAAATGTATAGTTGACAAATAAAAATACTATTTTTGAATTAATTATCAATAAAATTATGGATCCAGCTAGATTCGGTTTTGATTTGACGAATCCAATTTTTACTATCCGGATTCGGTTACGACCCCTCCAGATATCTGAATTTGCGGAGCGGATCCAGATCATATTTCGAATCGAATCCAAATCTCGAATAATAAGTCTCAGGTTTTGTTTGGGGAGCATATAGTAGGAGATGCAAAATGAGTACAAACATAGAGCATAAAAAATGCTATTTAGATAATAAATCTCATGCTTAGCTTGGAGAGCATGTGGTAGGAGATGCAGAATGGGTGGAGGCATGGAGCATGTGAAATGCCATTCGGAAGTCATGGATATGAGCCGAACCATTTGTCCTCACAAATGCACTTTATTACGTAAATGCCCCTCTCCACATGGGCAGTGCTTACGCCACCATGGTAATTGCCAGTTTCCAGGTGTGTTTCTCAATCAAACGGTTTCCAATTCATGAACCTTGGCTTTGTTTCTCTGGTCGCTTCAGTTCCATGTCATTTTATTAAACCTGCTAACAAACTAACGGTGGACAGAATCTAAATTGGTGAATACAATGAGATATAAAAAGAAAAACTCATTAACTGAGTGTTAACTGTTAAGATAGATATATAATCCTAATGAAGGTGGACTTGATTCTAAAACCCAAAAATCAAGAAAAGATTTAAAAGGAAAAGCTACACGACCCATCTGCTGTTCTTCTCATGGCTCTCTATCTCCTCTAACTTAGAATATAGAAAATTCTACAACAACACAGAAGACGCAGGAGAGATGTTCATAGCATCTCTTGCGATTTTCTAACACAGCGACTCACTTTCTTCCTAAACTCTGCTCTGTTGTCTCTCCATTCTTTTGCTGCTTCAACATTGGCCGGTGACTCATCGTTGGGACCCGAAAGCATCGATATGATACTCAACACTATGCTTTCAACCTGGCATCATACACAACCCATTAGCTCTCTATATTATATGTGAGCCTAACAAAGAGAAAGCTCATACCACTATGGATGTGAGGAGTTTTTATAACAAAATACCAAATCATACTTTTACTAAAGAGGTATAATATAATGTCCTTCCCAACTGTAATAATTACTTGGAAAATGGAAAGAATGGGCTTACCGTATGGACAGCGGTCCAACGTTCAGAGGCAAGCTCGTATCCATTAGGATCGTCACCAGGAGGATGAAGAATAGATATGCAAACTTTCCCATCAGAGTAAACTGCAGCCAAAATAAACCATTAAAAAAGACTCTCTAAACCCTTGAGAATGAAAGAGCAACTCACCATTAGGATGCCACATCTCAGAGGTGAACTTGACAGTTGGTGGACTATTAGGATAATCCTCTGGAAACGTCATGATTGCATTGAAAAATCCCCCTTCACTGCAACCACAGAGAACTAACAATTCATCAAAACAACCTTAAATCTAAGTGAGTTTATTACTCTCAATCAAACACTAACATAAATGAAACCAGAGATTAGCACAACAGAACCAATCAGCTAAACAAAAGGGAACCAAACAAATACTGCAGGATAATCTATCAGCTAAACCAATGCACTACAAAGAGGTTAAACCACAGTTTGATCACACACACAGTTATCAAGAAGGTAAGAGCATTAAAAGAAAACTGACTAGAGAGTATCAGGAGGACCCATGATGGAGACGCTCCACTGGAAAACGTTATTCTCATCAACGAGGCCAGCTGAGAAACCATCAACCGGGTTCTTGCACAGATCTGAAACCCATAATCGAAATTCAGTGTAATCAAATATCAATCAGAAAAAAGAATTGAACAAAGATGAGACCTTTCAGCTGCTTCTGTAGGAGAAGGCTTGCTTGGCTCTTTGCCATCGCAAGCTACAGAGAGAGAGAAAGAAGTAGATTCGAGGAGCCAAGGATGATGATGATGATGGTAAGAGAGACGGTCTTACTAATTTTAGGGTTGTTTCACCATTAATAACAAACACACCCGGTTTGTATTTATATTAAGAAAATAGTTAAAAGATGTTAAATTACCTTTTATTTTATAGATATATAGTGGGTTGATTGTATTTTTGGTAGGACTTCTCCGTGGTTTCTCTCTCTCCCCGTTCTCTCACATCTATCTTTCACGGGGAAGAGATAAGATGAAACCTTCTGTTTTGTTTCTTCTGATCGTCAGATCAGATCTTTTGTTTATGTAAAATATTTTCGATCTTTAGATCGATTTCCTTGTTCGGGTTGCCGACTGTTGTTTCGCTTTGGCGAATTTTGTAGTGTTTCTAGTTCGATCTCAATCGAAGCTGCTCTTCATGGTTTAAGCTATCTTTGATAGAGATTGAAGTTATGTGCTTTCCTCCTGGTCCTATCCTAATCCCGTTAGCGACTGGTGTGGTGATCTATGTTTCTCTCTGACCGTTATTATTTCCCTAAAAGAATTAGTCTTTCTTCGATAGATAGAGCAAATTGGCTTGAAGAAAGCATCTTGGATTGGGAGTTAATGAGGTTTGATGGATTTATTCAGCCATATATGGGGTAGATCAAGAAGAGTCGGCGTTCTAAACGGTCCGACAAATGGTCTCTTCTCATTCTGGCTCAAATCCTCCGATTAATTTCCAGGGAAGCATGGTAATCTAGTCAGTTAGCAATGGTTTTGATGGAAAGCACCTTCAAGCTACGATCAACGAGTCCGGTGGCGTAGAAACATTAAATCAAATATGCTGGCAAAGCTACTCAACAATCTCTCATTCCCTTCGGCGGCGCGTGAACCAGATCAAAGGCATGTAGATGTGTTGATCGACATGTGTCTTGCTTCTTCAGATTAACTAACGCGTGTCAAGCTGAAGCTGTTACGGAAGCGGTGGAAAAGATTAATTAGGTTTGGGCTTCCATGGACTTAATGTAATTTTGGGTGGGAGACTGGACCGTTGTACTGAGCTTGTAAACTTACCCATTTGGGTACTTTAATAATATGAAAGTCGACAAAAAAAAAAAAAGATATATAAATAATAAAAGAATAAATTATTAAAAAAATTATACTTTCGAATTATATATTTTCAAATTCAAACTCTTTTAGATTTTTTTTTAATTTTCTCAAGTTTTCAATCTTTTTTTAAATTTATTTTTGAAAGCTCGAATAAATTTATGGAAATAAATTTGAGAACCGACCAAAAGCTTCGTGTTCAAAAAAAAAATTAAGGCAAACCTTGAAGAAGACAACTGAAACACAAAAACAAAACATGAGAGCTTAAACAAACTTACCTCTCTGGAATATCAACTTGAATCTTTTCTGCCTTAGCCCTCTCTTTTACATTGTCTTCGTCAGCCTTCTTAGAGCATCCGCAACCGGGTTGTTTAGGGGGTGTTTAAGGGGTGGGGCCCACCCCAGAAACCAACTCTTAAAACTCTCAAATAAACACCCTATTTTCTTTGATTTTTGCACTGTTCACGAGTCTCACTAACACATAGTAGCCTGTGATTGGTCTATTTTTAAAAAAAAAATCAGAAAAAAAAATAAACATTTCAAGTGGGATGCTATGGTTGCGGATGCTCTTAAGAGTTTGGTTTGCCTTTCTACTTGGATTTAAACTTTTAATTTTTGAAGGTCCAGTTAACTTTTGTGTGGATAGAATCATACTTGTTAAACATGATTCGTTAACTCTAAAGTACAAATCCCACTGGACTCAAGGATTAGTAAGTCATTAAAACAGGAAAGCTTTCATTTTCACTAGGCAATTTTATACAACATATCATATGTATCATTCATGTTCTTGAACAACTTGGAAATCAGGAATCGAGTTGTCCCTCCAACTTAATCAACACATATATCTTAAATTCTGGGTTTTTGCGGTTTTAGTTAAAATAAGTTAAACTTATAAAAATAAGTATGTTAATCAACTTAATAAACTAATAAAAATAAAATTTAAATATTTATCTTTCAATAATTATTTTATTTGATTAACATTGCTTTAATTTTGTATTTTTAATGTACACTTTGAAAGTGCAAAGATGACACCACAATAAGTAATACAGAAGGTAAACCGAGAGACAAATTACACAAGCAAACACCAAGCTTTTATTAGAATCTCCTTTAAACAATCTTTACAAGACTTGCTTATTCAGCTTTTACACGTCCAGTGTTAACACCCTAACACACGCTACTAAAGGATTCCTAAGCTACTCGCTTATGTCTCTCCTCCGTCAAGTACTTCAGCCACTGCTTCAGCACAACCCAAGAACACTTCCAAGAGCTTCTCTTTCTTTCTATAAGATCAGCCTCCGTGTCTCTGTCTCTCTACAGACGACCCCATAGCTATCTTATATTAGTCTCCATGTTCCCGAAACCCTAGTCTCCAAGGCAACATGATATGGACATCTTCCATAACAATAAGTGCAACTTTCCTTTTCTTGAAATGCACTTATTCCTCTTTCTTTAAGTCATAAACTTGCTCCTCAAGTTTATTCCTCTTTCCTTTTTCTTCAAGATACTTCCTTGCTCTCCAAGTCTACACGACTCTATCTCAGCATCTTGACTCCACATGGTCTTCACCACTTACCACGACGTCTGCTTCAGCAACTACGTCATCGACTGCTTCAGGGCGGACATCTTACATCAACAATCTCCCCCTTTTAGCTTTGTGTGCCGATCAAACACAACATTCTTCTGGTTCAACAACCACGTTCCCCATCTGGAAACTTCAATGCTAAATGTTTTTTTCTCCCCCACGAGATGTGCACCACAACATGCTTTTCTCCCCCATGAGATAGCACCATCTACTTCTGGACATCCATCACCATGCTCTTCTCCCCCATGAGATATGCACTCCTTGGACCAGAACGTCACCATTCTCCCCCTGCTTGATTGCATACTAAGCTAAAACAAAGATGCTTAGATGTCAAGCTTTACAGACCCAACCGTCTGCTTCTTCATGAGTACTGCATCAGGCTCTGACGCACCTGTCGAACTACCTTCCGACCCACTTCTGATGAGGACCTGGCTTTCTTCATGCGTCGTCTCCTTGACCATGAGCCCCTCCTCATCCACACTGAGTGCCTTTTGCACTCGTTGCTATTGTCTTGGAGTGATTTCACTATCACCCTCCTGAAGATCATATCGCATCACTTCCTGACGCACTTCGATCTCCTTCCCCTTTGTGCTATGGACAACTCCGTGTCCTAGCTCCAGACTTGATGCTCTTTGACCTTCCTCAAGGTCACTCCTATCAGAGCTGCATCCATCTTCAAATGTTTCTTCCTTGACCTCATCAAGTGAGCCACTCTTGGCTACAAACATCGCATCAACCCTCTTGGGTTTAGTGAACGCCTTGTTCACCTTCTTGGCCATGTTTCTGCTCTTCTCACGAGCAAAACACTCCACCTTCTTATGTCCAACCTTTCCACAGAACCAACATCACATCCGATGTTGCTTCTTGCTAGGCCTGGCCCAGTTACTGATGCACCGATCAGTCCCCTTCCTTGTACCAGCTGCACAACCATGCTTCAGAACCTCTTGTCTGACCTTCATGTTGCTGCACTGATGTACCACTTTCGGCTTGTTACTCACAGCCACGCGCTGTAGAACTTCATGTCGTACTCCTTGTCGCACGTCCCGACGTACTTCCTGACAAGCTTCTTTGGCTCCACTTTTTGATGTGCTCGCATGCACGAAGTGTGATAGCCCCTTCTGCTTAACTTTCCTAAGCTTGCTAAGCTCCTGCTCAAGAGACTCATTCTTCTCATTCACAGCCGCAAGTTCTTCACGAAGTTCTTCAAGCAGCTCATTCTGCTTCTGAGCCATATCCTCCAATCTTAGATTCTGATCCTTGACCCTCAACCACTTGTTAAGCAGCACGTGATACTCCTCATCACCTGTACTGATATTTGTATCAGAGGATTTACTAGATCCCTTCTTGTATGCACCAAATGCAACCATATTCTTCAGCGCCTTTCCATCATCCTCAGACTCTGACTCATCAGACGACTGCAATGGAATGCCTTTACCTTTCTTTGTGTTTGGACATTCACGCCGTGTGTGTCCAATACCTCTACACTCAGAGCACTTGAGCTCCTTTCGTTGTGATGTAGGGCAGTCAGCCCTCACATGACCAACTCCTTCACACTCGTAACACTTGAGACCTTTTCTTCTTCTGTTACGACCACCATACTGTTTCACAGCTTGAGGCATCCTCCTATCAGAATGACTCATGAACCTGCTGAAATTTCTAACCAGCCACTCCACGGCATCTTCAAACTTGTGAAGTTTATCACCTTCTTCACCAGCCACAAGCGCTATACTCTTTGGCGCACCACTTGCTGTAGAGACTACCGAGCTACTGCCTATCTCCATCTCTTCTGCCTTCAGCATGCCCACTAGTTTGTCAAACTTGAGCTCATCCGTGTTTGCACTAATACTCAGGACTGACTTGTGAGCTCCAAACCTCACTGGAAGACAACGCAATAACTTCTTCACTAGCTTCTTCTCCTTGTACTTCTTACCAAGTACACATGCTTCATGCGCCATAGAACTGAGTTTGGCACTGAAGCTCGCCACAGAATCATTATCAGACCACCTGAGATTCTCAAACTGCGACCTAAGATGATCCAATCGTGTCCTCTTGACACTGTCATCTCCTTCAAACGAATTCAGAAGGATCTCCCATGCCTCTTTAGCCGAAGTACTCCCCTGAATCAGCTGAAACTGCTCTACTTCAACAGCTCCAAAGATTGCCGACAACGCCTTTGCATTAAACTTTGATGCATTGCGTTCTGCCTCAGACCAGTCCTCTTTTGGCTTTAGCTTCTTCCCATCTGCTGTGACTATGGTAGGCTCCTCCCAACCATTCTCCACAGCTGTCCACGCATCTTCATTGATTCCTCGAATCAACTGCTTCATGCGGGCCTTCCAATGACCATATTGGTCCGTATTCAACATGATTGCCTTCTGAACAGAAACAACCGTGTCCATCTTCACCTTTAGGATCACACCAGTAACTTAGGTGACCCGCTCTGATACCAATTGAAAGTGCAAAGATGACACCACAATAAGTAATACAGAAGGTAAACCGAGAGACAAATTACACAAGCAAACACCAAGCTTTTATTAGAATCTCCTTTAAACAATCTTTACAAGACTTGCTTATTCAGCTTTTACACGTCCAGTGTTAACACCCTAACACACGCTACTAAAGGATTCCTAAGCTACTCGCTTATGTCTCTCCTCCGTCAAGTACTTCAGCCACTGCTTCAGCACAACCCAAGAACACTTCCAAGAGCTTCTCTTTCTTTCTATAAGATCAGCCTCCGTGTCTCTGTCTCTCTACAGACGACCCCATAGCTATCTTATATTAGTCTCCATGTTCCCGAAACCCTAGTCTCCAAGGCAACATGATATGGACATCTTCCATAACAATAAGTGCAACTTTCCTTTTCTTGAAATGCACTTATTCCTCTTTCTTTAAGTCATAAACTTGCTCCTCAAGTTTATTCCTCTTTCCTTTTTCTTCAAGATACTCCCTTGCTCTCCAAGTCTACACGACTCCAGCTCAGCATCTTGAGTCCACATGGTCTTCACCACTTACCACGACGTCTGCTTCAGCAACTACGTGATCGACTGCTTCAGGGCGGACATCTTACATCAACACACTTACAATTAATTTTTATTATATGTATTATTTTTATGTTGATTATTAATATATCTCAAAATTATTGGAAGAAAATATATATATATATATATATATATATATATATATATATATATATATATATATATATATATATATATATATATATATATATATATATATATATATATATATATATATATATATATATATATATATATAAAATTACTTTTAATGATGATATATGAGTTCTTATTTATTATAATATTTTAAATATTTTTCCAAAAATATATTTCTTTTATAAAGGAAAGTGATGTTTTGTCATATTTTTTTAAAATATATGCTATTTTTACTGAGATTAAATATGACGACGACATAAATAAAAATAACTTCACAAATAATTTTTAGAGGATCTATTAAAAACCAATATGAAATCCATATAAAATAAGTATTCGACCAAAAAAAATTAAACACTAAACTAACATATTTTGATTTTAAAAAAAATCACTAATCAAATAAGAATTTTTATATAAAATGAATTAACATACAATAACCATTAACATAATTTTGACAAAAACTAAAATGAAATAACTGTTTTTCTAAATCAATTAAAATTTTTAAATAGAATAACTAATAGATTTTATTTTCTTCCCGAGCTCCTCATTTTTATATGGGCTTAAAAAATACTACATTTGAGGCAATTTCCGTTCCAAAACGGGCCCATTAATGAAACTCAGACACCACTCTCTACTTCAGCTACGAGCGGGCTATGGCGGTCATAGTTAGATGAGATTTTAGGGTTTACTCAAAGTTCTTCGTTACAGTCTCCCCTCTTCTCCTAAAACCCTAGCGAGAGATATGTATCTGTACAGCTTAACCCTGCAGCAGGCGACAGGAATCATCTGCGCAATCAACGGCAACTTCTCCGGCGGAAAGACTCAGGAGATCGCGGTTGCTCGCGGCAAGATCCTCGATCTTCTCCGTCCCGACGAGAACGGTAAGATCCAGACGATTCACTCTGTGGAAGTGTTCGGTGCTATTAGATCTCTAGCTCAGTTTAGGTTAACCGGTGCCCAGAAGGATTACATCGTGGTAGGCTCAGATTCCGGTAGGATTGTGATCTTAGAGTATAACAAGGAGAAGAATGTGTTCGATAAAGTTCATCAGGAGACTTTTGGCAAGTCAGGGTGTAGAAGGATTGTGCCTGGGCAGTACTTGGCTGTTGATCCCAAAGGAAGGGCTGTGATGGTGGGAGCTTGTGAGAAGCAGAAGCTTGTTTATGTGTTGAATAGAGATACTGCTGCTAGGTTGACTATTTCTTCTCCCTTGGAGGCTCATAAGTCTCATACCATTTGTTATTCTGTCTGTGGTGTGGACTGTGGGTTTGATAATCCCATCTTTGCTGCTATTGAGCTTGATTACTCTGAGGCGGATCAGGACCCGACTGGTCAGGCGGCGAGTGAGGCTCAGAAGCATTTGACTTTCTATGAGCTTGATCTGGGGTTGAACCATGTTTCTAGGAAATGGTCGGAGCCTGTTGATAATGGTGCTAATATGCTTGTTACCGTTCCTGGAGGAGCTGATGGGCCCAGTGGGGTTTTGGTTTGCGCTGAGAATTTTGTTATTTATAAGAATCAGGGTCATCCGGATGTGAGGGCTGTGATTCCTAGACGAGCTGATTTGCCTGCTGAAAGAGGTGTTTTGGTTGTTTCTGCTGCAATGCACAAGCAGAAGACTACCTTCTTCTTTCTTCTCCAGACCGAGTATGGTGATGTTTTCAAGGTTACTTTGGATCATGATGGCGATCATGTTTCTGAGTTGAAGATCAAGTATTTTGACACGATTCCTGTTGCTGCATCTATATGTGTCTTGAAGCTGGGGTTTCTTTTCTCTGCTTCGGAATTTGGTAACCATGGTTTGTATCAGTTTCAGTCCATAGGGGATGAACCTGATGTGGAGTCTTCATCGTCTACTCTGATGGAGACTGAAGAGGGTTTTCAGCCTGTGTTTTTTCAGCCGAGACGACTTAAGAACCTTGTTAGGATTGACCAAGTTGAGAGTCTGATGCCGCTCATGGACATGAAAATCCTTAACCTTTTTGAGGAAGAAACCCCTCAGATATTTTCACTCTGTGGACGGGGTCCTCGATCCTCTCTAAGGATACTGAGGCCTGGTTTAGCCATCAGTGAGATGGCAGTCTCTCAGCTTCCGGGTCAGCCAAGTGCGGTGTGGACGGTGAAGAAGAACGTGAGTGATGAGTTCGATGCTTATATCGTTGTCTCTTTTACCAATGCTACCCTGGTTCTTTCTATTGGTGAAACAGTTGAAGAAGTCAATGACAGTGGGTTTCTTGATACTACCCCTTCCCTGGCCGTCTCGCTGATTGGTGATGATTCGCTCATGCAAGTCCATCCCAATGGAATCCGCCACATAAGGGAAGATGGGCGCATTAATGAATGGAGAACTCCTGGCAAGAGGTCGATTGTTAAGGTTGGGTATAATCGGCTTCAAGTGGTGATTGCGTTGACTGGGGGAGAGCTAATATATTTCGAGGCAGATATGACTGGTCAGCTGATGGAGGTGGAGAAACATGAAATGTCTGGAGATGTGGCCTGCTTGGACATTGCGCCTGTTCCTGAAGGAAGGCAAAGATCCCGCTTTCTTGCTGTAGGATCCTATGATAATACTGTGCGCATTCTTTCTCTGGACCCAGATGACTGTCTGCAGATTCTCAGCGTGCAGAGTGTCTCTTCCGCTCCAGAGTCTCTGCTGTTCCTCGAAGTTCAAGCATCAGTTGGTGGGGATGATGGTGCCGATCACCCGGCCAGCCTCTTCCTTAACTCTGGTCTGCAGAACGGTGTTCTTTTCAGAACAGTGGTTGATATGGTGACTGGTCAGCTTTCTGATTCTCGTTCTCGGTTCTTGGGGCTGAAGCCACCCAAGTTATTCTCCATTTCTGTGAGAGGTCGGTCTGCGATGCTGTGTTTGTCTAGTCGACCTTGGCTTGGTTATATACATCGGGGACATTTCCACTTGACTCCTCTCTCTTACGAGACTTTGGAATTTGCTGCCCCCTTTTCATCTGATCAGTGTGCTGAAGGTGTTGTCTCTGTTGCCGGGGATGCTCTCAGAATTTTCATGTTTGATCGTCTTGGGGAAACGTTCAACGAAACCATGGTTCCTCTGAGGTACACGCCTAGAAAGTTTGTTGTTCATCCCAAGAAGAAGCTGTTGGTTATCGTGGAGAGTGACCAAGGAGCATTCACCGCAGAAGAGCGTGAAGCGGCAAAAAAGGAAAGCTTTGAGGCCGGTGGAGCGGGAGAAAATGGTAACGGCAGTGCAGATCAGATGGAGAATGGTGGGGACGATGAGGATAAGGAAGACCCGCTCTGTGATGAGCAGTATGGTTATCCGAAAGCAGAGTCAGAAAAGTGGGTCTCTTGCATCAGAGTTGTTGACCCTAAGACAGCTGATACAACTTGTCTACTGGAACTTCAGGACAACGAAGCTGCTTACAGTGTCTGCACGGTAAATTTTCATGATAAAGAGTATGGTACGTTGCTGGCTGTTGGCACGGTGAAAGGGATGCAGTTCTGGCCCAAGAAGAATCTAGTGGCTGGGTTCATACATATATATAGGTTTGTGGAGGAAGGAAGAAGACTTGAGCTGCTTCATAAGACGCAAGTAGAAGGTGTTCCTCTTGCACTATGCCAGTTCCAGGGAAGACTGCTGGCAGGAATCGGACCTGTGCTCAGATTGTATGATTTGGGGAAAAAGAGACTGCTTAGGAAATGTGAAAACAAGCTCTTCCCAAAAACCATTATCTCTATCCAAACATACCGTGACCGTATTTACGTTGGTGACATTCAGGAGGTGAGTGCTTTATATACTTGCTTAATACTGTTGCCTAAACTATAAGCACCTTTTTGTTTTTTTAATTCTTTGTTGTTGTTGTTATTGTGTGGTGCAGTCATTCCATTACTGCAAGTACAGGCGCGATGAGAACCAGTTATACATATTTGCGGATGACTGCGTGCCGAGATGGCTGACAGCATCACACCATGTGGATTTCGACACTATGGCAGGTGCAGATAAGTTTGGGAATATCTACTTTGTGCGGTTACCACAGGATGTGTCGGAGGAGATAGAAGAAGACCCCACAGGCGGGAAGATTAAGTGGGAGCAAGGAAAGCTGAATGGAGCACCAAACAAGGTGGACGAGATAGTGCAGTTCCATGTCGGGGACGTAGTGACCTGCTTGCAGAAAGCTTCGATGATCCCTGGTGGATCCGAATCCATCATGTATGGAACAGTGATGGGTAGCATTGGAGCATTGCATGCATTTACATCCCGTGATGATGTAGATTTCTTCTCTCATCTGGAGATGCACATGAGGCAGGAGTATCCTCCTCTCTGTGGGAGAGATCATATGGCTTACAGATCTGCCTATTTTCCAGTCAAGGTGCGTGTATAATCCCATTCTTCTCATACTTTTGTTTGAATGACATGTTTTTTTTTGCTGAATCTGCTATTTTCTAAACAGGATGTGATAGATGGAGATCTGTGCGAGCAGTTTCCGACACTTCCAATAGATTTGCAGAGGAAAATAGCAGACGAGTTGGATAGAACACCTGCTGAGATTCTCAAGAAGCTTGAAGACGCTAGGAACAAGATCATTTAGTTTGTTTGTTGTAGTTTGCTTTGTCTAAGTGAGAACTGATGAATCTTGGTTCTTCTACTTCTGTTACAATTGTGTTGCAGTTTCCAAACTTGTTCATGTATAAACCACTGTTTCAGCTTACAAATTGCATCGTAGCATACACTTGTCACTATTTGCTATATTTTAGTTTTGAGTTTAATCTGTCGTGTAAAATGGGATTTTAGAAAAAGAACGTACTGAAGAACGATTTCTGTTGAATCAGTTGTGACAACAATCGCAAATGTGATTTTTTTTTCCAGTGTATTAATGAAAGTAAGTGCGTTTTTTCATTAATTATTTATATGATAGCGACATATCTTAAAGAACATCGGCTACAAACATGTTTACAACATGGCCACCACACGATTTTTGCCAACCTTGGCTCTTTAATTGGCTATCTACCTCATGAACCCTACACAAAATCATACTCATTGTGTTCAAAGTTCACATAAGATTTAATTAGACGTTTACCAAAAAAAAAAAAGATTTCGTTAAACTCAAATAAGTTTTATAGTAATTGTAAATTGGATGGATATTTATTGCGATATGATTTAAATTATTGTTGTGTTATATAATGATATACATATACAAGAGCCGGCTATGAAATCTTTTAGGTATACATAAATCTCTTATCCAACCGGGCTTCGTAGCCTGGTGGTAAAGGAACCTCGGCTGAGGTGTCCGTCATCCGACTTCGAACCCCGGCCACCACATAATTTACCTGCGGAGTTGGTGTGGCGCTCCAGACCACTTAGCGTAACCAGGGGCCCTTAAGTGGACGCTTAAAAATCCTGTCATGGCATGGGCTTATGCCCGGTGGGCTAGTCGATCACGCTTAGTGGTCGGATACTGGCTTATCAAAAAAAAAATAAATCTCTTATCCAACAAACAATAATCTAAATCATATCCAAATTATATTTAATCCAAACTGAATCTAATTAGCATTAAAATACTTTGAATTTAAATATTTTTGTAACCATTAGTTTATCAATGAGTTAAAATAATTAAAATATATCATTAGATTGTAATCAGTTTTAGACTTTTAGTGTAAACATGCCAAACCAAAACGAACAAACTTAAGCTCCATTTATTCATATATGATACTTTCAACTATATCAAATTGTATGTAATAAAACTATGTAAATGTATACCTCCACAAGCAACCACCGCCAGAGCCAACACGCGCCGACCCCTTTGGCTAAGCTAGCCTTCGAGTAGTAGAACCTCTGAAGCTCTCAGCCACCGACACAATGGAAGAGGCTTACCACGACCCCGTGATGAAACCCACAAACTAACTGCCGATAACGCTTCACTAGAGACCAAAGGCAGCAGATCCGAGAACCCGCCACCACAGCCGCTATCAAAACTTAACCACCCCTCCAAACGCGCTGACCACTCTTCATGCAAGCGAAAAGAAAATTTTTCTGTAAATATCATATTACAAATTTACAATACAATTGTAAATTTTTCTGTAACTATAACTTAATATAATATATATCGTGAAGATTGCAAGTCTCGTAAGTTCACTAAGACCTAGTTACTCCGAAAACAACATGAGGACTTCCGACATCCGAGATATTAAGGAGAACCTCATTTCCTAGTGATCATTGTTGACGGTTGAGAACATGAATTGATTTCTAAAGTTTCGTAGAAGTACAACAGCGAAATGTGTCAGATTTAGTGAGTAGACAAGCTAATTATTGTAATACATAGATTTGAAATTTTTTGTTCGAAACAAATTTGTAATCCGAATTAATTCCCGTTTATATGGTCGATTTTAATAGATATTTAAAAAACTATGTAAATGTAATACTTTATATAAAAATTAAGTTTTTTTGTTGTGTTAACGAACGTAATCTAAAACCAAAAGCTAAACTGAATTAAGAGTCCAGAATAAATTAAAAATAAAAATTGTACTATTTTATAAAACCAATTATAAAGAGAGTCCTTGTGAAATAAAGGGGTCACAAGTTTCCGCAACCACCATATTGAATCATCTTCCATTCAACTTATTATTAAAGAGTAGGGACAAAAGCGCTTTAACTCCTCCACGTGCTTACACACCCAACACTCGTTAACCGTAACAATTGCTACCTACCTCCTCCCTCTCTTCTCTTACATTATTATTACCATCAAAACATTCAGACCAAACTCAAACCATGTCTTCTTCACTCTGTCTGTCACCGTTACCCTCCGTCACCAAACTTCAAGTAGATTGCGTTACTTTTCCACCGTCCGTCATCTCACCGGCTTCCTCCAATCCCCTCTTCCTCGGTGGCGCGGGTTCGAAACCGCTTCACTTCTCTATTTTTTATTTAATCTTTGATGTTTATTTGTTATTTTCTACGTAGGTGTGCGAGGGTTGGATATACACGGACAATTCGTGATCTTCACCGTCATCGGAGTTTACCTAGATGCTGTCTCCGTCCCGTCACTTTCCGTTAAATGGAAAGGCAAAACGACAGAGGAGTTAACGGAATCCGTCCCCTTTTTCCGTGAAATCGTCACAGGTGCTTTCCTTGCACCACTTACTTACGTAACACGTCATGTCAAAGTTGTTTTCAAGTCATATAGGGTCTGGTCTAATTTGTTCAAAAGAAAAGGCTATCCGCTAGAGAAATTAATTGGGAACTTAAATTTTTAGCCTAACTATTTACAAATTATGATAATATTCTAAGTATAATATAGGGCAAACTTGTGTCTTTTAATTTTTTTTCACAAAAATAGATTTCAAATTAAAAAAAATAGATCTTTTATTTAATTTTTTTTTTTTTTTAAACTTAACAAACTTCAACTCATAACTCTAAATCCTAAATGATCATTTAACCTAAAATATATAAATGTATATTTACACATTTTAATAAAATCTATTTTGATTTCTATAACTATAAAACTTTTTAGCTCTATGTTAAGATATTCTTATATAATATATTTATTTTTATTTTTTATTATGTATTAATTTAAAAAAGGAAAAATTATATTATTTATTATTTTAATATTATATTTTCCCTATGCCTCTGTTTTTAGAGGGTCTGGTTTGACCTCATTAATTAGTTACCTATTTGTTTAACTCTTAATTAGGTTCATTTGAGAAGTTTATTAAGGTGACGATGAAACTGCCGTTAACGGGACAGCAATACTCAGAGAAAGTAACGGAGAACTGTGTGGCGATTTGGAAATCGTTAGGTATTTACACAGACTCTGAAGCTAAAGCTGTTGAAAGGTTTTTAGAAGTCTTCAAGGACCAAACGTTCCCTCCTGGTGCTTCCATCCTCTTTGCTCTCTCTCCTAACGGCTCTCTCACGGTAATTGATGCAATCACAACTTCTTTATAACACTGACTTGCGTTTGCGTTTGCGTTTATATGTTATATAAGTATGAAGTTCTTTTACATATAAAACCATAGCTTTTGTCATTGTAAATGCAAATGTGACCAAGTATTGTTATCTCAATTCGGAAAATAATATACTCAAAGTCTAGAGGTCACCGAGTTATTGGTGATCTAGTGGTAAAACATGGAAGATTACTTTTTAAAATTGGAAGAACAAATTTTTCAAATATATATTTTCAAAGTTCTTGTAATAAAATAGATCTGAAAATGACTAAAATAGACATTTAAAAAATATATTTTATTTTTATTTTTTTCAATTTTAATTTTCACCTCTAAAACTGCACCCCATAACTCTAAACCCTAAATCTAGATTAGTTAACCCAAAAATATATAAATGTATATTTACACCCTTTAATAAAATTTATAGTGGTTATTTTTCTCCTTATATCTATTTTGGTGTCAAAAATTTTTTTAGTTATATCTTAAGATATTTCTCTATCTAAAAGCTGACTTAAGATCTAAGATTTATAATTCCCTAATTTCAGTCTTAATTAAAAAAACATGTCTAGAGATCACATAGTCGAGTCGACTACATTTTGTGGTTTTGCGTTTGGAGAATCTCTTGGCATCAAAACAAACATGGTTGTGTGTGAGGATAATGTTTTCTTATTTGTGACTTAAAAAAAAAAGTTTGTTTACAATGTAGAGATGACGTCTGAGACATGTAAACGCTAATGTTTGTTTACATATGAACGCGATGTTTATGTTGTGTGGTTACCTTTTAAGAGGATAATGTTTTTTTGTTGTGTCTTTTTTTTTTTTAAAGAAAAAGGTTGTTTACATATAAACGCTAATGTAGAAATGACGTTTGAAACATGTATATGTAAGTAAAAATTGTGTGTTTCATTAAGTTGTTTAGGTTTAAAGGAAATTAACGTTTGAAACGATTCTAGTACATACGTGATAGCTTTGAAAACTTTACGACATCTCTTTGTTGTGAATTAAAATGTTTGCAGATTGCGTTTTCTAAAGACGATAGCATTCCTGAAACCGGAAAAGCCGTGATCGAGAATAAGTTGTTGGCAGAGGCAGTTCTTGAATCGATCATAGGAAAGAATGGTGTATCTCCTGGAGCTAGGTTGAGTCTTGCCGAGAGATTAGCTCAGCTGATGAAGGAGAACAAGGTCGAAGAAGATGCAACAAAGACTGATCAAGAGGACGCTAACGATCTCTCCGTTGGGGATAAGTTGGCCAAAGAGAACTGATTGTGTGGGAGGTTTTTCTTGATCTTCTTTGAGGGCTTTATGTTTTTATATTTATTCCTGTTGCTTTAGTTCCCATCACATGTTTTAGTTTGGTTTTCTTCCAAAGAATAATTAAAAAAGCTCACAGAATTGGATAAAAAATATAAAAATGTATTATCAATTGATCTTGATTATATAAATAAATTATGCCGAGCAAAACCTGTTATCCTACAGTCATTTATAGTATAGTATTTTTTAGATGTTGATTATATGAACACAATTTATTTTTAATATATCCTTCTATTTGATAATTTTATTAATATGTATTATATTATTGGTTTTTTTGCAAAAGTAATTCAAAACTTGGAGTCAAACAGAAAACTAACATTTTCTGTTTGACTCATTTTTTTTTTGAGATTTTCACCCCATACCTGCATTTTATCTACGAAAATGCCATTAACTTTTTTTTTTTGGTTTTTCGAAAATGGCTTCTTTACTGTCTCAACCTCATCATCTTCAAGTATTTACAATATTGCCACTACCATGAATAGTTTAACAACCTTGTACTACCTGTTTGGAGCTTTTAATGCCCTTTAATGAATAGTTCAACAACGTTGTACGACCTGTTATGAACTAAAAACAACATTTCTTTCACTTTCTCTCCATATTCATCCAAAAAACTCAAGCTTTTGATTCAAAATATTTTACGGTTGACAGAGCCATATTTCTTTCGTTTTGACTTACGGTTGCTTTCGTTTGAGGTTCTGGGTGGTTGGAGAAGACCCTGTGTGCAAACGAAGTCATCTCACCTAGTTTAAGGTACGAATTTGAATTTTTTTCAAGATCTGTTCGCGTAGAAGACTTACTCTTAAGTCATCTGTATGTAGAAGACTTACTGATAAGTCTTCTGGTCAAAACGAAAGACTTAATCTAAGTCGTCCGGCTTTGTTTGTTAAAAAAAAAACTCCAGACGACTTATATATAAGTTGTCTACGAAAAAGGGCTAGTTTTGCATTTGACCGAATCGTGTCAGATCTTTGACTATTGCTGGACGACTTATAATTCAGTCGTCTCTGAGAAAGTTAAAATTTCAATATTTTATTCAAACTAGACGACTTAAACGTAAGTCGTCCTAGGTTAGTTTTGTAATTGAAAAATAAAACTTGAAATTTAACTTTCTCCAGACGACTTAATTGAAAGTCGTCCAGACAGACGACTTAATTTCAAGTCGTCTAGGAAAGCAAAGTCGTCCAGAAATTTTCCCAAGTTTTCTGGTCAAACCTTGCTTCACCCGGACGACCTTAAATTAAGTCGTCTGGCTGGACGACTTTCAATTAAGTCGTCTGGAGAAAGTTAAATTTCAAGTTTTATTTTTCAATTACAAAACTAACCTAGGACGACTTACGTTTAAGTCGTCTAGTTTGAATAAAATATTGAAATTTTAACTTTCTCAGAGACGACTGAATTATAAGTCGTCCAGCAATAGTCAAAGATCTGACACGATTCGGTCAAATGCAAAACTAGCCCTTTTTCGTAGACAACTTATATATAAGTTGTCTGGAGTTTTTTTTTAACAAACAAAGCCGGACGACTTAGAATTAAGTCGTCCCATTTAATTTTCAATTGCAAAAGTGACCTCTTTAGACGACTTACCTTTAAGTCTTCTGGACGACTTACTTCTATGTCGTCTGCGGCAATGTTTAGTGAACTTCTTCATTTTCTCTATGTTTACTAATGTGTTTTATTTTGAATATTTGCAGATGATTCATCAGTTACATGCAGTGTATGGAGAATGGTTGTTGAAAGATTGCCGTTGGGATTTTGTGGTTGATGATCTCAAAGGATCAAGATTGTTTTTATTGAATGAAGATTCAACACATGCTGAACTTGTTGCAATGGCTCAAGAAGATTATAACCTGGACATGAGAACAGTGACTGTGGAGATTAGCTACTCATTACCAGCAGAAATGATGATGGCTCCAGGCAGTCCTCCCATTCATGTTACAAGTGATAGACAAGTTCGAAACTTGCTCGAGATACTCAAAACGCATAGAGTATGTCTTTGTGTATCAAGCCGCAGCAAGGTGGAAACGGTTTCAGAGAAAAGGGAAGAAGCTGGTGAATGGTTTGAAGATGTTGGTGATAATGATGAAGCTGGTGAATGGTTTGAAGATGTTGGTGATAATGATGAAGCTGGTGAATGGGAAGAAGATGTTGGTGATAATGATGAAGCTGATGAATGTTTTGAAGATGTTGGTGATAATGAGTTTGTTGAAGATGAAAATCAAGATGGGGAGGAGGAAAATGGGGAGGAGGATGCTGATAACTCTATTGTTGGTGAAACGGATCAGAATGGTGGGGATTACAGTCTTTATGGAAAGGTTCAAGATGAGGACGAGGAAGATGATGATAATATTTGTTTTGAAGAAATCGAAAAGACATATGGTAAGACAAATGCTATTGAAGGAGGAAAATCGGATGGTACCAGTATCTATGTCAACCAGAGTTTTGTTAGCAAGGATGCACTGCTTTCAGAGCTGCGGTTGGCAGCAGTGAGGGGTAGGTTTTCTTTCAGAATATACAAATCAACGAAAACTCTCCTTGTGGCAACATGTCGGGTTAGCGGTTGTGGATGGAAGATCAGAGCGAGTGTGAAACATGGGACAAACACGTTTTGGGTAACAAAGTATGTGGAAAAACATTTATGCTCAGTGGGAGACCGAATCGCTCAGCGGAGACACTGTACTCCGAAGTATGTTGGTAGTCTTTTCATTGATCGTGTTGGAATCATTGATGGGATAACTCCGCAGCATATCACTGATGCAATGAGGAACATGTTTGGCATGGCGCTTGATTACACCACTTCATACAGAGCACTGTTATATGCACAAACATTGGTGAGAGGATCAGCAGAAGAAGGGTATTCGCGTCTGCCATCATATCTCGAGCAAATCTCCATTGCAAATCCTGATTCTATCACGGCTATAGAACTTGATTCTATGAAAAGATTTAAGTATCTATTTCTCTCTTTTGGAGCTTCTATCAAAGGTTTTAAGTATCAGAGAAGAGTCATTGTGGTGGATGGAACTCACCTAAGTGGAAAGTATGGAGGTGTTATGTTAGTTGCAGCCGCACAAGATGGGAATTTTCAGATATTCCCATTGGCTTTTGGGATCGTGGATGCTGAAGATGATCCTTCTTGGGAATGGTTTTTCACAAAATTGGCTAGTTGTATATCTCATGACAAGCCTCTGGTGATAGTCTCCGACCGGCACGCGGCCATTAAAAGTGCGTGTGATAAGGTGTTTCCTTGGGCAACCCGAGGAATATGTTATTATCACCTTCAAGATAACATTGTCAAAAAGTTTAAAGGGAAACATCTCTTGTACTTGGTGAAAGGGCTGCTTATGCTCACACGGTTTACGATTTTGACCGGTACATGGCTGAGATACGGAGTGCAAACCCGGAACTTGCAACGTATTTGGAGAATGCCGACGCCAGCCTATGGTCAAGGGTTTATTGTAAGGGGAACAAATACAACATAAAAACAAGCAACATCGCTGAAGCTATTAATTCCGCACTGAAGCGAGCAAGAGGATTTTTGATTCCGTTCCTGCTGGAGTTCATAAGGGAGAAGTTAGGAAAATGGTATTGGAAAAGGAGACAAGATGCTTTGAGTCTCCCAACTCAACATAGCCGGGGTGTTGAATACTTGCTTGCTGTTCGAACAGAGATAGCGGATACGATGACGGTCCAACCAATTGATGGATGGCGATTCTTTGTGAAAGGTGGCAAAATGGACTGTGTGGTTGATTTGGAACATGCAAAGTGTGATTGTGGTGTCTATGCAGTGGAGAAAATACCTTGCTCTCATGCTATAGCTGCTGGAACACATGTTGGTTTGCATATCTCCACACTTGTATGTCCAGTGTACTCAAAGAATTATTTGTATGCAGGATACTCAGAGAATATATATCCTATCGTGTCACAACATATTGAGGAACGAGAATGCTTTCCTCCAGACGTAAAGCGTGGTCCGGGGAGACAGAAGAAATCAAGATGGCAATCTTGGTTGGAGCTATCTAGGATGAGAGGACACAAACCCAGGAAGAAACACAGGGCTTATAGATGCTCAAACTGCAAGGAAACTGGCCATACGAAACAAAAATGTACACAACCAGTTGACTAGTCGTCCAGACGACCTTCTACTAAGTCGTCCAGACGACCTTCTACTAAGTCGTCCAGTGTATTTTATTTTTAGAAGACCTTCTACTAAGTCGTCCAGTGTATTTTATTTTTAGACGACTTTCTACTAAGTCATCCAGTGTATGACATTTTTAGACTACCTTCTACTAAGTCGTCCAGTGTATTTTATAAAATTTAGACGACCTTCTACTAAGTCGTCCAGTGTATTTTATTTTTAGAAGACCTTCTACTAAGTCGTCCAGTGTATGACATTTTTAGACTACCTTCTACTAAGTCGTCCAGTGTATTTTATAAAATTTAGACGACCTTCTACTGAAAGTCGTCCATTTAAAAGACCTTCCAGACGACTTAACTGTAAGTCGTCCAGCTGGAAAACCTTCCAGACGACTTAACTATAAGTCGTCCAGCTGGAAAACCTTCCAGACGACTTAACTGTAAGTCGTCCAGCTGGAAAACCTTCCAGACGACTTAACTGTAAGTCGTCCAGCTAAAAAAACTTATGTGATTTTTGTTTGTCTTTTGTTGTATTTCTTTTGAGCCTAGAATAAATACAAATCGTTACAAAATCAAGTTCAAATACAAAGACTGAAAGTGAGTCAATTGACTTGATTGTTATTAACAGAGAATGAGTTACATATATAGGAGACATCGTTAGAAGTTAGATTCTCCTAGATTACAGGGGATTTACAAAGACAAGTTCAAATGCCCACGAACTTTACAGGGGATTTACAAAGACAAGTTCTAATCATACATGCCCACGAACTTATCACCATCCTGGTTTTCTTTCAAATGCAGATCACCAAGCTCCGTAAATAAATCCACCGCCATCTTATCCCTCATATACTTCGCGTTGGACCTAGCAAAGTCTCTTTCGTTAAAGGGGACCCCAAGAGCATGACATTCAATGTACTTTAGAGCGTACACGCCACAATCACCATTGTTGGCCGTGGGTACATTTCCCTGTCTCTCATATGTGTATGGCTCCAACCCGTATGTGACCCGTAGTTCGTCGGTGGCAGCGCACTCAACAAGCAGATAAGGGACCATCTCGAGAAAAGGCTGCATTATCTCATCCCATGCTTCTGCTGCCGTAGCTGAAGGTATGCTGTCCCAGACGACTATGTGCCTCTTAGGGATCGATATCCAAATAGCAACCCAATGAGTGTTGTCCAAGTTCACTGGCGCATAGATATCATCAATGTCCTCCCCCCACACCTTGTTTGATTGGCAAAATGATGGTATTGATCCGTCATAATAATTCCACGCCCCACCAGGTAGCATTCTTCCTAAACCTCTGTGATCGGGTTCCGATGATTTGAATCTCGGATAGTGATCTCTCCAAGTTTGGGAAAAGTTGTGATCCAGGAAGCACATTCGCTCGCTCCTGAAACCTTGTGGGTTCTCCTGATACCTTTGGCTCAGCAAATTAATCCAAGCATCTATATGCTGCATATAAAATAATACAAGTTAGAAGATACCAGACGACTTATATTTACCAGACGACTTAAATATAAGTCGTCTGGAAAGTCGTCCACGTAGACGACTTATCTTTAAGTCGTCTGGTAAATATAAGTCGTCTAGAAAGTCGTCTACTTGGACGACTTTGTAGACGACTTTCCAGACGACTTATATTTACCAGACGACTTAAATATAAGTCGTCTACTTGGACGACTTTGTAGACGACCTATATTTAAGTCCAGACGAAAAAGATACAAGATAAGCAGAAGACTTACGCAGTCTTCCAGCCATGCTTTGGCTGTCCGGAGGGTGTGATACCACCAAGTTGGTGATGTACGCGGTTTGTCTTCCTTCTTAGTGAAATAATGACTGCAAACAAAAAAGCAATCAGTTTTGGTAGACTAAATCAAGCTATTATGGGTAAAGCAATCACTTACGGATCAGTTTTCAACCAATCAGCGAGTTCCTTCAACTTAAGTCTGTTTAGTGGGGGAAATGGATTATAGGCTGCCACTTTATCTTTCTTTTTCTCTGCCGTATAAGGAGATTTCTGCGTGGGAGCAGGTTTCTTCGGTCGTTCACTCCTTGCACGCACAGAAGCATCCAACTTGCCTCTGTATCTAGCAGCCGTTACCTTATCGTCCGAAGCAGTGGGAGCTGTTTTGTCCAATACAACCAGGCTCTGTTCTGAAACTGGAACGCTTGATTGTGGAACTGGAACGCTTGGTTGTTGATCGGTGGGAGCGACGCTCGGTTGGTCTTTGGAGGAGACACCATCTGCTTTATCCTCCGGCAAGCTCTTCTTTCCCGAATTCGCCTCATCGCGAATTTCTCTCTGCAATATAAATAGCACACTAGTTAACCCTGGACGACTTAAATATAAGTTGTCTGGACAACTAGTTGACCATGGACGACTTAATTCTTGTTGGGAGAGGATTTGTTACTAACCTCGGATTCTTTGGCTTCAGGGGTAGTCTGTTTGGCTTTGGTGACACCAACCATCTTCTCCACAGCTTCCACCCTATCGGACAACTTCCTAATCTCCTTGAGGCACTTCGTAAACCCATGTTTCATACATTCAACTACTTCCTTGAACATATTTGCCATCTCCTCTCTGGTCATCCCACTAGCCTCTTCACTAGGCTCTTTAGGAGCCTCTTTAGGAGCCTCTTCACTAGCCCCTTTACGAGCTTTCTTCAGAGGTCTTGGATTGTCTTCCTCCTCCTCCACCACAACCATCTCTGTGGCTTTCTTCGATGGAGTCACAACCTTAGGTTTGGTATAGACCTTAGTACCAGTGACTTCCCAGCAATCCATGGTCCACTTCCACGGTCTCCGATCATACATGACTTTAATGATGTTCTCCGCGGGCAGGTCCTCAACCTCAGAGTCCCATTTTGGCCACATTTCACTAATGTCCTTCTCAACAAAGTTGATCACGCGGGTCTGCAGTAAATAGAAGAATCGAGTTAGATATTTGAAAAAAAAGACTAAATAGACGACTTAATTATAAGTCGTCTACTAAGTCGTCCAGCTAGACGACTTACCGGACGACTTAATTATAAGTCGTCTACTAAGTCGTCCAGCTGGAAGACTTTCCAGACGACTTAATTAAGTCATCCGGTAAGTCGTCCAGCTGGACGACCTTCCAGACGACTTATAATAAGTCGTCCGGTAAGTCGTCCAGCTGGACGACCTTCCAGACGACTTATAATAAGTCGTCCGGTAAGTCGTCCAGCTGAACGACCTTCCAGACGACTAAGTAAATACCTGTTTCAAGATAGCAGCTTTCATTGATCTGCGACCTCTGCTGCCCTCGTAAGCCAGTATCGGTGGAGACGGAGTGTTTGCTCTGGGAACACCAATACTAGCACCCAATTCCGGCATAGCTGTGTACACCCAGACCTGAAGAACTTGTATAAAGCCATCCACCGTGTAACAGCCACTAATATCTTTGTTCCACAAAGAGTCCATCAGCACCTTAAACGCGACTCTCCCCCATGGATAATTCTCAAACCGTTCTAAATCCATCACTAGCCTTGCAAGACTAGATCGTGTAGCGGGTGAAAACTTTCTCCCTTCAATGAATCCAGCGAAGATGGAAAGGTACGCGAGCCGCTTGCGATCTTCCCTAGACCAACCCTCGCATCTCTTCAGTGCTGCTATTATCTGATCAGTAGTTGGCCCAGCTTCCAGATGAACTCCCAGCATCCCCCAGAAAGAAACCATCTCTTTGGTAACTTCACATTTTGGGGTCTCAAGGTCCTCGATGTAATCGCAGTTTAGACCAGTGAGGTTTTCAAACTCTAACAGTGAAAACCTCAAAGGTTCTGGACCAACGAGAGACCACATCTCATACTTCTTCTTAATGTCCAGCTTGAAACTGAGCATGTAGTGAACCAGCCTTGAAGCCCAACCAAATCCCTGCTCCTTGAACTTGATGAAAACTCCCAAACTCGACTCCTTGAGCTCTTCAAATTCGTCATCAGTAAGAGCTTCCCTAAGAGCAATATGCAACTAGCTATTATCTGTATGATACGAAATGCTATTGTGGGCTTCTGGCTCTTCCTCTAATGTGTATAACCTACGGGGGAGTTCTGGAATATCCATCCTTTTTGTCTGCAAAATAATCAAATACAACAATATAGATAAGCTAAACAAGCTAAATCGTCCAAGACGACTTAGTAGACGACTTATAATTAAGTCGTCTAGAAAGACTTCCAACTGGACGACTTAGTAGACGACTTAATTATAAGTCGTCTACTAAGTCGTCCAGTTGGAAGACTTTCCAGACGACTTAAATTACAAGTCTTCCAGTAGAAAAATTTAAAGCGGACCTGATTAGTCGCAGAAGGAGTACTCGTCATTGCGGTTATAGATCTGCAAAAATAAACGTGAAACGGTGAGAATGAGTAAATTGATAGAGACAATGTTTTATGTTAAACGGCGCTAGTGTTTAGAGGAAGCGACGGTTTGTTCGGAAATAGTGGAAGCGGCGGCGCTAGGGTTTAGAGGAAGCGGCGGCGCTAGGGTTTAGAAGAAGCGGCGGCGCTAGTGTTTAGAGGAAGCGGCGGTGAGAACGGTGAGAATGAAGTGAGATAGATAGCCGACGTTGAGAACGATGGTTTGTTCGGAAATAGTGGGAATTCAAATCGCCTTTGATATCGCCTTTGAGAGAGAACTGTTAGGGTTTTCGCGAAAAAATTAACAAAAAAAAAATCACCTTATATATTGGGTAAATAATCCGGTTAGCTTTAAAAGTACAGTGGTAAAATTTAAGGTTTGGTCCGGTTTAGACGACTTACAAATAAGTCGTCTGGCGGATAATGTACATCAGACGACTTAATATTTAGTCTTCCGTTTACAGACGACTAAATATTAAGTCGTCTGACAAATCTTCCGGCTGGATGACTTTCCAGACGACTTAATTATTAGTCGTCTACTAAGACCATCCACAATGGTGTTACCATGGTTTGTACATAGAGGAAAAAGGAGTTGTATTTATAAAAGTTGATCATCCATTACAACTCATAGGTTTAAAAACATTTTGAAACAAGGGGACAACAACATAGAAGTCATCCATTACAAGTCCGCTAGAAGCAGATTACAATAAGACAATAGCAAGACAAACATCCATCATTTAGGAAGAGACGAGGAAGTTGAGGCACCATCCGCAGCATCATCCCCTTGAGGAGGTGTATACTGAATCTCAGTACCACTACGACCGAAAGGAGTCACATGAAATACCATGTCTCCTTCCTTTTTGAACACGAGAATGTCACCGATGCAAAGGGAGTGTGTTTGGGCGAAGGCTTCCCAACCATCGGTGAGTCTTCTTCCTTCTTGTATAACTTCCCAAGTTTGGTGTGAAGCGTCTGATCGTAGTGTCCATTTTCCTTCGTTCGGCTTGCCTTGTACGTGTTTTGAGTAGAAGGCAAGTGGTATTGTCTACAAGTCAACAAAGGAGAAGATAAGCAAAGGAAATAAACAGAGGAGAAATAGAGAGCGTGTGTATACCACGCCACAGTCGAAACAAGGAAGCAGAGGCTTCAAGAAGTGAGGTTCATGCTGATTCGCCATCTGCAAACAAGAAACGAATTGGAAACATTTTAATTCTAAGTCGTCTGGGTCGTCCACCTGAAAGACTTAGATTAAGTCGTCTGGGTCGTCCACCTGGAAGACTTTCCAGACGACTTAATTATAAGTCTACCAAGACTTCCAGTAGAACATTTGAAAGCTGACCAGACGAATGAGAGGAGAACAACATCCAACCTAACTAGACCACAAATCGATTGAAATCCCCAATCTTTGAAACCCTAATTTGAAATGAAAATATCCACAAATTGCTTGAAATCACAAATCGTAACCGTAAAATGAGAGGAAAACAACATCCAACCTAACTAAACAACAAAGGAAGCGGCGGCGCTAGGGTTTAGAAGAAGCGGCGGCGCTAGTGTTTAGAGGAAGCGGCGGTGAGAACGGTGAGAATGAAGTGAGATAGATAGCCGACGTTGAGAACGATGGTTTGTTCGGAAATAGTGGGAACTCGAAATCGCCTTTGATATCGCCTTTGAGAGAGAACTGTTAGGGTTTTTGCGAAAAATTAACACAAAAAAAAATCACCTTATATATTGGGTAAATAATCCGGTTAGCTTTAAAAGTACAGTGGAAAAATTTAAGGTTTGGTCCGGTTTAGACGACTTACAAATAAGTCGTCTGGCGGATAATGTACATCAGACGACTTAATATTTAGTCTTCCGTTTGCAGACGACTAAATGTTAAGTCGTCCTAGACCCTAAAATGAAACCCTAAACTAAAATGACTAAATTAACTAACTAACCACGTTATAAAATCAAATTATACTTCAATACTGTTTACTATACACAGAAATGAACACGCTTAGGTAATTTTAAAATTTTTCAAAAACGGTTTTAATGCTTTCCAAAATCTAACCCTAAGAACACATACAATACTACAACATATGTTGATGAAACATAAACTAAAGAATATCATGACTCACTACTTTCACTCATCTATGCTGAAAACAATTGAAATTTGTTATATCTTAATTTATATCTCTTAAGACATATGTTAATTACATAATTTCCATTTTTCACTTATCAAAAAAAATTTTACAAAATTTTTAAATTATGTTTAAGAATAACTGTCCAGACGACTTTAAGTTAAGTCGTCTGGACGACTTATTTTCAAGTCGTCTGAACAGACGACTTGCGAGGGTTAGAAACGTAAAAAAAATTCCATTTTTTTGTTTGTTCACAAGGAGATAGTTGTAATTTCAATAGCCTTTTAAGCTACTTTTGCCTTTGACCCAAGTTTGGGTATTCTTTTGGGTTTGACTCCAAGTTTTGAGTCACATTTGACAATTCTCCCTATATTATTAGTCTATACCATTACATTTATATTTGTTGTAAATATTTTCTATAAAAATCACTTCTCCAATCGTTGCCACCACCACGACACCCACCACAGCCACTGTAACCTCTACTACAAAAGAATACCATCTTTTTGTATCAATGACTGCCACTTATTCGGTAACCACCATTTTGTTAATTATCACCACTGTAATTAACACCACTACAATCAACGCCAGAAGATTCATAGTCTCTATTAAAGACAAAGTTTCACACATTGGAAATTGAAATAAATCTTAAGTACTTCCTCTGTTCCGAAAAAAGGCATATTTTAGAAAAAAAAATTAGTTTCAAAAAGATATACTCCCTCCGTTTTACTAAGAGAAATATTCTAGAAAAAAAATTTGTTTCATAAAGATAAACTTTTAATATTTTCTATGACAATTTTGTAAATTTCAAGAAAATTAATTGACTTTATTGAGTTATTATTGGTTAAAATTTATTGAAAATTACAGAAAACAATACATTTATTATAATGATTTAATGTGTTTTCTTAATATGTGTGAAAACACCAAAAAAATTATCTTTACGAAACAAAGAGAGTATTTTTTACATTTACAATACATTAAGTAATGTAAATTGTTAATTTCAAAGTGTTTATAAAAATTTTATTGGTTGAAAATTATGAGGAATAATTAACAACAGAACATAATTTATTGGTAACTAAAATTTTATATGATTTCTTAATAAGTGTGAAAATTTCAAAACATACATCTTATTAAAACAGAATGAGTAATATATAAGATAGATGAGCCAATTTACTTATCATTAACTGATTTTAGATTGAAAACTCATCTAACTTAATATTCTTTTTGTTTCTAAATGATGTATACTTTGATTTTTTACACATATTAAGAAAAAAATAATATTTAATAATCAATGCACTAATTTTAAAAATATAACAATTTTTTCATAAATTTAAACTCATACCAATTCAATAAATAAAAAAAATGTCAATTAATATTTCTTGAAAGTTTAAAATTTATTATTATAAATACATAGAAAAATGAAAATATTAATCTTTTAGAAACAAATAAAAAATGGTAAAATATACATTATTTAGAAGAAAAAAAAGTATGATATAAGAGTACTTGAAACCCTTTTTTTTCGGACAAACATGTCCAACGAAAATACAAAGACAACCGCAATGGCTCTTCTCTTTAATCCAACTGATGCGAAGACCTCTCTGACCTCTCTCAACACGGGAGGAATCACGAAACTCACAACGTCAAATTTTCTTACTTGGCGTCTTCAGATCTGTGCTCTCTTTGAGGCATATGATCTCCATTGTTTCAACAAAGATGATGATTAAACACCGTCAGCAACAATCGTCGACAATGAAGGTGTTTCTCAACCAAATTCAGTTAGAAGTCATCTAACTTAACATAAATTGTTACATATTTCGCATCTACCGTAGCGACTTCTGTAATAAATTGAGTTTCATAACTTTTTCATACAACTAATCCCCTATTTATTAATCTTGGAGCATTACAACTTTTAAGTGTAGTCACGTGTCATCACCAGGATGATTCTCAGAATCTTTAGAAAAAAGTTGGTCCATTTAATTATAGATTATACTTTTATTAAATTAACACTCATATTGATTAGTAGTGCATAAAAGGATATTTTACATTATTTCCTTAAATAAAAGCTACGGAATTACCTAATATGATTAGCATATATGTGACAATTAATGTTTTGAATAATAAAGATTTGATAAGATATTTTTTATTCTTCATCATTTTTTAATTTATATTATTAGAAAATTAAACAATCACATTAACCATATAATAAAAAATTTAAAATATTTTTCTTACATGTTATATTATGAATTTTTGAAAACAACTATAAATTACTAAAACAGTAAAAGCATTACAATCAAAAATTTGTGAACAATGTTTTTTTTTTTTTTTGTTATAAAAAGATACAAATGATCATAATATCATATGAATATTAAGTATCATTTAATATATATTCAGATTAAATATATATATATATATATATATATATATATATATATATACTTTAATATTGTTTAAATTAAACTCTATATCATATAAAATACATATATGTTAATTATATACTTAGATGAATCATTACAACATATTTTGGTACACACATGTCATTATAACATATTAATATATGAGCTATATATTTTAATCATGGAATATTAAAATCCTTAAAAAATAAGTTATCAATTCTAGGTAATTTATTGGTTTCTCAATTATTTAATATATATATATATATATATATATATATATATTATTTTATAATATGTACGAGCTATATATATTAATCATGGAGCTATATATCATATATCTACATCAATATCATTTGATTTTAATTATTTATTATATTAAATAAATAAATGGTTTATTTTGTTTTTTATCAACAAAAAGTTTTGTAAATAAAGAGAAATGTTGTTTTTATTTATGTTCTTACTCGAATTTAATTGTATACATAATAGCTATTCGCTCTTCAATTATTCAATATATTTATTATTGCATAATATGTAAATTAATGCAAAATAAATAATATTGTCTACAAATAATTTGTATACATAATTAATTTTAATTTTGCCAAACATGGATCTCAAATGTTACTTGATCATATCATTTCAAAGATATGATTCTTCATATCGAAATGAGATGGTGAACTATAACATTTGAATGATATCATTGAAACTCAATGTAAATTAAATAAGCTTTTAAAAAAATATCAACAAACACCACTCTACTCATCAACATTATATTGACGATCCATAATTATACGTTTGGAAACTTATGACATCATGGTTGAACAATCAAAATTAATATTCAACGATGATTAGTATGTTAATTTTACCCCGCGCATGCGCGCGGGTAATCATCTAGTTTAGTATTTATTCATCATCTACCTGTTTAGTTTTTACCAATTTTTTAATTTATTGAATAATTTATATTAAGATAAATAAAAAATATGAAAAAACAAGATTTATTTTTTATATTTTTTGATATTATATTGTTTGGAAACCTACACTACAAGAAAACACGCCGATTGCAAGGGGATTTTGCAAGGAAAAAATTCTCTTGCAAAATTGCAACAGGACTGCAAGGGCATTGCAACACGAAAAAAATACCTCGCAAACCGCTCGCAAATTTGCAACGAAAATAGTCCTTCGCAGAACTGCAACTAATTTGCGAGGACATTGTGCAAATAGACGCAAAACAGTCGCAAATGTGCAATGGAAGGGAACGTCGCAATACCGTTACAAATTTGCAAGGGATTTGCGTTTTTACTGCAATGAAATTTACCTTCCTTGCAATTACGTTGCAAAAAACAGATAGGTTGGTGATACACGTTTTTATTTTTCTGTAACTAATTTATAAATTTCGTCGCAAAAAATGGATAGATTGGTGATACACGTTTTCTATATGTGTAACTAAGTTTTGCAAGGGAAAGAACTCCCTCGCTAATCCTTTGCAAAGTTGAAGTCATCGCAAATCCGTTGCAATATCTATTGCAATTCCCTCGCAAATGTCTTGCAAATATTTTTAAAATGTCTGTATTTTCTTGCATTTTTTTTTAAATTTAGAATATGACCTTGCGACGGAATTGCAAAGAATTTGCAAGATTGTCTTGCAAATTACTCGCACATTTGCAACGGTTTTGCATGGGAATCCTTGCAATTTCCTCGCAATTCTCACGCAAATCATTCTTAAATTATGTTCTTAGGTGTTAAAATATTTTAGGGTTTCGTCAATGTTTTAGTGTTAGATAACACTTTAATAGAGACATTAAACATTTCAAAGGTAGTACGATAAATAAATTTTATAAATTTAATCGAGAAAGTATATAAAATCTCAATTTTGGAGATTTGAACTAATATTACAAAACCATAACATTAGCATTCAAAATACTCTATAACGTTGGCGATATTTGATTCAAAAAAATTTAGATAAAGTTTTTCCGTTAACAACTTTTTCAATATCAGAATATAGAGAATGCGTTAAACTTTTTGAAACACTTGCTAAAACCGTAAACAAATCCCTAAAACTTATTAAATTAAACTTTTTGCAAGGGATTTGCAAGTAAATCGTCGCAAGACCCTTGCAATTTTGCAAGGAAATTGCGAGAACTCTTCCAAACCCTTGGCATACCCCTAACGAATCCCTAAACACATTAAAATATGATATTGCGACGTAATTGCGAGAGAATTGCACAAACTCTCGCAAAGTGCTTGCATATTTGCAACGGTTTTGAATGGGCTTTATCTCAATTGTGCATCTCTTAAAAAGGAAGAAAAAATTAAAAACGTGCCAAGGGAGATTCGAACCCGGGTTCCCTGGCATATAAGGGGAAGAGTTTATCCAACTGAGCTATTGTGATTTACAATTTAAACTTACAAAGACAAATATTTATAATATACGATCTGCATCCAAAATTAGGTTAAATTTAAGGACACTTTAACCTTCTTCCCCATTAACTCTCTGCCGTCAAAATAAGAAACGAAGGCAAAGCTCTCCTCGCCGATTTCTCCATCTTCTCTGGTCCTTTCCTCATCTTCTCCTTGCGTCTCCCGCCTCTCCTCTCCTTCTCCCCGTGCTCTCTCTCTCTCTCGGTCTCTCCTCGCCGGTCTCTCGCCAAACTCTCGCCGGACTCTCGCCGAATCTCTCGCCGGATCTCTCTCTTCACGGTTTGCCCTCTTTCTGTGTCTCCCGCCTCTCCTCTCCTTCTCCCCGTGCTCTCTCTCTCTCTCTCGGTCTCTCCTCGCCGGTCTCTCGCCAAACTCTCGCCGGATCTCTCGCCGGATCTCTCTCTTCACGGTTTGCCCTCATCTCCAGTCATTATCTTGTTATGGTTATGGTTATGGTTATGGTTATGGTTTAGGTTATAGATTTGTGATGATTCTATGGTTAGAGTTTGAATAATTATCAGTTTAGGTTTAATTATCAGTTTAGGTTTTAATTATCAGTTTAGGTTATGGATTTCTGATGATTTTGTGGTTAGAGTTTGAATAATTTAGGTTAGCTAAATTTTTCTAATATTATTGTGAATGATATTTCTTACTATCCTCTCCTTTAAAAGAGAGAAGTAGTAGTAAGTATTTATAAAAGTGAGAAACTATGTACACGTATTTGACTTCTTATGTGAAAGTGACACATCCTTATGATAACAATGACATATATTATAACTTATAAGGTTCGTACACGTGTTTTCCATGTGTAAGATGGATGAGGACGAGTCTTTGAAGAAGATTATCAAGGAACAAGCTCTTGTGATTCAGAGCCATGTAAGTGAAATCGGGAAGCTGAATGCTGTTGTTCGTTATCTAGCTAGCAAAGACTCTACCTTGGCGGACATTCTTCAGTCTAAAGACATGTCTTCTGAAGGCATGTCTCATGATTCTCGAGATGATGATGATGATGAAGAATCTGATGCTATTTAGTTTATTTTCTATTTTTGTAATGAATGTTGAAACTTTTTGTGTTTTTAAATGTTGATGTAATGAATCTTTGAATTTATCTATTTATTTCTAGTAATATTGTTTTTATAATTATAATTTCTTTTTACAATTTAAAAATATATTATAATTTAGTAAAATTCTAATTTTGCTATAAAAAACAATTTACTTGCAAATGACTTGCAAAATTGCAACGGAAGCAGGCTTGCAAATTTGCAAGGAAAGAATGTCTGTTGCAAACTTGCGACGAAACAATGTCTTGCAAATTTGCGAGGGAGTGGTAACCTTGCAAAGTTGCAACGACACATTTACTCGCAAACCGCTCGCAAACTTGCGAGGACATATATTCCGTCGCACATTTGCAACGGCTCTACTTTGTTGCAAATTTGCGAGGAAAGTTTATCCGTCGCAAATTTGCGAGCGGTTTGCAAGCAATCTTGATTTGCGACGAGCGATTTGCAAGGGAATGTGTATGCTCGCAAATGTCTCGCAATAAGCGATTTTCAACGGAATTGCAATGTTATTTTCCCTTGCAAATGACGTGTTTTCTTGTAGTGCTAGTTAGTAGTATAATGCTATTTTACATAGTACCTTTAATGAATTCTATGTTTATATTAATTATATAATCACACATAACTAAAAGTTAGATCTAAAGCAAGGTTTTTGTTTTAATAAGATAGATATGTTGAACCTACACAAAAAGAGTTTGTATGGTAGTTATGGAAAATATTTAAAGAACATGATAAACCCATAAGTTGTTAATCGATTAACAGATGACAAAATGATACAATAAAAAATTGAGATAAAATTTAGTATGTTATTTGATTGATTGCACATTAAATAATAGAGATAAAAACCAAAATGGACTTAAAAAAAATTGTTCCCAAAATAGCATTTAAGAAAAAAATGAACATAATAGACTTTATTAAATGGTGTAAATATATATTTATACTCTTTGGGTTAATTAATCTAAACTTAAGGTTTAGAGTTATGGGGTTGAGTTTTGGGGTTGAGTTTTGGAGGTGAAGTTTATAATTAAATAAAAATTTAAAACTATTCAAATTTCAAAATAAAAAAGATTTATTTTGGTCATTTTTTTTTCTTAAGTGCTATTTTGTAACAAAAACTTCAAAAAAATATATTTGAGAGATTTTCCCTAAATGATATCTTATTAAATAACAAATATATGTATTGTTTTGAGTTCATTATATAATTTTTTCCAAATTTTACTTATTATATATACTGATATTGCCACATCATTAGTTTTCTACAATTAGGATTCAATAAGTATAACTCAATCTTAATCATAACTTAGAGTATGATGTGGTTATACAAATAAAGAGATTATTTAGTTAAAAAAGTGCATAAAAAGTTAAAGTCTCTGAAGCTTGAGGAGATATCTATTCAAGATTCAGGACCACAGCTCAAGCATTCCTACAAAGAGCTTTGACCATATTTTCATGAGTAGAGCATGATCTTTGGAAGTATCCTGATTCGATAGCTGCCCGAGTCAGCTCGGAACCAATCGATTCAGCCTGGACTCAAGGTTTCTCATGCTGTGAGTAAATACATGAACGAGACGAGCGAATTAGTTAAATTCCAATTTATTGTTGTTTTAACTATAAAATATGAAAATTATACATAAATAAATATTTCTTCAAAAGAATAACTAACAATTCAAACAGAATGAAATCCGAAACAAATTTTTCCTTTTCTTTCTTTACTTTCTCCAACTTCTCTCTAAGAGTTTCTAAATCACTAGTTTTTGTCGGTGGCAGGTGGCCTTCATTCAACTCCTCTCTCTAGTCTGTGTTGACCCTAAACAAAGTTCTTATCCGTTGATCGGTAGTTTCTTTTCTCAAGGGAAACCTAATATCCCGACTGTTTTCATTTGGTTGTCGTCTATCTTCATCTATTAGGAAATCAATATTTTCTTTTATATCATCAAGCAAAGTCTTTCGAGGCGATAAGATTGAGATTTTCAAGCTGTCTCATGATTTACTTGTTTTAGATGAGTTGAAGCTTGTTACTTGCACGTGTTTCGACAAGAACTGTGGGTGAATCAATTCAAGCTGTTTGGTAAGCATCACATATGGTGATAGGAATGAAGATCCGGTGAAGATCTTTGAATCTAGCTACAAAGCTTGAGCAAGTTGTGTGAATTTTCCGGTGGAGTGGCGTGCCAATTACCCATCTGTAGCAGCGGCGCGTGTGGTGGCTCATATCAAGCTTGAGGTGGAAGCATGTGATGACGCGTGCGTTAGAGATCTTCTGCATGATAGATGAGCCTTCATCTTATATGCCCTTTAACCAGAACTTTAAATCTCTTATATCCTTCACAAATCTTCATACCCCTCATATTCATTAAACCAATTGTAATTACATTATTAACCTCATTTTAAAAAAAAAGTGTTACTTCCTCGCGTTTGAAATCGCGACTTGCGAAATCGTTGTTTCTGTCGTACTCTTCTTTTCGAGCTCCCATTCAGAAGCGAGCTGCTACTCCGGCTCGATTCTCCGTTGTCTTCCGGGTCGGTCGTCCGTTGTCTTCCGGGTCGGTCGTCCGTCGTCTTCCGGCTCCGTCCTCTATCGTCTTCCTGCTCAGTCCTCCGTCTTCCGGGTATGTTCATGTTTTAGATGTTCCAGTTTGAATAAGCAGAGAAACCATATTTGAATGGATTTAGATGCTTCAGCTTGGTTATCGAATCCATTATGACTTGAATTGAGTAGGATAATGGTTACATTGTTTGATTCGTAGTGCATTGAATGTAGATTTCTCGATTTCAAAATCAAAATATGTACGACAGAAAAATTAGGAAAACAAATATTACTGATAATTGTTGTAGAACTAGTAAAATTGGTATAACTTCAACAATTTCCAGTAACAAATTAATTTTGTAAAAATGGTTTTTCTTTGTATAATGGATGGTATTCAATGGTTTTGGCAGGATCCAATGAGCAACAACGTCATCATACACTTCAAATGCGAAGGTCACATGTATTGTTCAGTGTTGAAGAAGGATACGGAGGAGATAAATCTTTCAATGGTCGAAGCACGAATATGCAAAAAGCTCGGGTTAGATGAGAATAATGTGAAGTTGAATTTAAGTTACATTCCACTGCTGGTTGGGTCTGAGGAAAAGTTTTCTATTTCTGATGATGAGGACCTTTGTGGTTATCTATTTTCCGTAGATAAAGAGAACCGTAGGTGCATTTTGTTTGTGGAGGTCATCAAAAGATCAGAACTCCAAGAGCAACTTTCAAGAGCGGGAAAACGAAGTTCTCTAGGTATGAACTATGAGGTGTGGCATTCGAATGATGATGTAATTGGAGATAAAGCCATAACTTTATATGGTGGCAACAATCAAGTTGATAAACAACCCGAGGGGGGAATTGTGGCGATTGAGGAGATGTTGGAAAAAGCTGATGAAGAAGTAAATGTCGATGAAAATGTTGATGGCAATGTAGATGAAAATGATGTTGGCAATGTGGATAATGGTAGGCAAGAGACAGAAATGCGTGATAGATATGTAGATGTTCCACCTGTTGCGGAACCAATTCAATTTATGGAAGAATGGGAAGACGGTCTGGGTTTTGAAAATACATCAAGAGTTTGTTAGTAAAAAGGCAGTGCAAGAAGTGGTGGATAGAGGTGCATGTAAAAAAACTTTTGGGTTTAGTGTGATCAAATCGGATAAGGAGCGATTAGTGCTAAAATGTCCTAAAGAAGGATGTAAATGGGGACTACGGGCTGCAAAGATTAAAAAAATCTGAAATATTCTCTATTAGAACGTAAAACAAGATGCACTCATGCTCTCATGGCAGTCAGAGTAATTGCAACTCAAAGAGGAAAGGCACGCCACAACTAGTTGCATCTCTATTGCATGATGATTATCCAGGCCAAATGGAAACCCCTACCCCTAGAAGTATCAAAGATCTTGTGTGGACAAAACTGAGTGTCAATATATCATACTCCACTGCTTTGAGAGGTAAAAACGAAGCTGTGAGCATTTTGCGTGGGACTCCGGACGAAAGTTACCCGATGTTGTATTCTTATTTGTACATGTTAGATAAGATCAATGAGAAGACAATAACAAGTGTGAAATTGGATGACTCGAAAAGATTCAAGTACTTGTTTATTGCTTTGGGAGCTAGCATAGAAGGTTTTAAAGTGATGAGGAAAGTTGTAACTGTGGATGCTACTTTTCTGAAAAATGGATATGGTGGTGTACATGTTTTTGCAACAGCCCAGGATCCTAATCGCCACCACTATCCTTTAGCCTTTGGTGTGCTAGATGGTGAGAATAAGGACAGTTGGAGTTGGTTTTTTGAGATGTTCAAAACTGTTGTGCCAGATTCATCAGAATTGGTGTTTATGAGTGACAGAAATGGAAGTCTCATCAATGTCATAGCTAATGTATTTCCGATGGATAATCATGCACACTGTATTTGGCATTTGGCTCAAAATGTGAAAGGCCATGCACGTAACGTCAACAAAGACACTGTTGAATGGAAATTTATGGAAATGGTTCGAATTTACACAGTGCCAGAATTCGATGTTGCATATTCTGCTTTCAAGACTCGGTATCCATCTGCTGCAAATTATCTGGAGGAAAGTAGTGAGAAAGAAAAGTGGGCAACGTGCTGGTTTCCAGGAAATAGATACAATATTGACACAAGCAACGTTGTGGAGTCGATGAACAGAGTCTTCAAGGAAGCGAGAAAATACTCTTTAATACCTTTGCTGGATACGATCATTAAAAAAAACTGCTGATTGGTTTAATGAACATAGGAAAGAAACCGTTAGAGGATCCAGTGAGCGGAAACTAGTTCCTCTAGTGGAGAACTTTGTGCATGATGCATGGACGGAAGCAAAAAAATTAATTGTGTCGGAGATAAACTCTTTCAACCTTGAATACAGTGTCGTCGGCAGTGATGGGAAGCCGTATTTGGTGAATTTACTTGCAAAACGTTGCAGTTGCAGGTTCTTTGACATAGAACAGTATCCTTGTGTTCACGGAATAACGGCTTACATTTTCTACTCTAAACATGACACTACAAGAAATATGTACATTCTTAGCGCAGAAAATATGCTATCGTAGACCTTTCATAGCGAATTCATAAATGCTATGTCATCGGCAGCCATCGTAGGTACCCACTCTACGATAGCATTTTTGAAATGCTACGAAATAGACAAATACAATAGCAATATTTGAATGTTGTTAATAACTTAACTATAGCATTACTTTTGCGTTATAAATTGACTAAGATTCATATATTTTTGCTATAATAGATCTTTTTTCAATAAATCAAAAATAATAATAATTAAAAATTAAATAATTGAAAATTAAATTGTAATTTTTTATATTAAAAAAATATTTATAAATTTAAATTGGTTTACAAATTATTTCCGGTTTACAAAACAAAACCAGAAATTAAAAAATAAATTCAGACCAATACAATTTGGTTTACACTAAACCAAATCTAAAAAGAAAGAAAAAAACCTAAACCTAAAAACAAAAAAGGACTCAGCCGCCAAGCCGTCTGCCTTCATCTTCATCCACCTTCATCCATTGTCTTGTTCTGCCCAGGTCGTCATGCTCAGCTCCGACGTTCTTAGATCCAAGCTGTGGTATCCGGTACACCGTGAATCAAAGCTGTCAAGAACAAAAAAAAAGATTCAACAGAGATAAAGAGAGAGAAATAGAGATAGCAAACAGAGAGTAGAGAGCGAGACAGAGGGAAACGGAGAGAGACAGAGAGTACCGGTGATGAGCAGAGGAGGAGACGCGGTGGTGGTGATAAGAGGAGGAGACGTGGTGGTGGTGAGAAGAGGAGGAGACGCGGTGGTGGTGAGAAGAGGAGGAGACGCGGTGGTGGTGAGAAGAGGAGGAGACGTGGTGGTGGTGAGACGAGGAGGAGACGTGGTGGGACAGAGATGGGAGAAAAGAGAGATATGAGAGTGAAGGAGAAGATGAAGAAGATGAAGATTGAATTCGAAAGAGAGAGAGAGATATGAGAGTGATTGTCGTGAGTGAGAGAGAGAGATATGAGAGTGATTGTCGTGGAGAGAAAGAGAGAGAGAGAGAGAGAGAGAGAGAGAGGGAGGAAAAAATAAAAAAATAAAATCAATAAATCTCAACCTTTAGATCTAAGTTAATCCAATGGTTAGGAAGTGTGATCCATGTACTTGAATCTTATTGGCCAGAAAATTTTATTTTTATTTTTTTTGTTTTTGTTTTTGTCTTCACTATTTGATCATTTGTTTTGTAAGTAAGTTTTCTTTGTTATATCTTATATAAAACTTTATATTTTGTAGTTTATAATTTAAATTTAAAGTTTTCCTTTTTGACATGATAAAATGATATTGATTTTAAGAATTGATATTTAAATTTGAAAATATTAGATTGATATCAAGATTATGATTTTGGTCACCATTTTAAAAAATTGTATGTTTATACTAAAATCTGATTTATTGTTTAATTTGATTTGTAATTCGTTTATAAATTTGTATGTTTTATTTTTAAGTCGAAAAATTTAAAAATTAGGTTTTATGGTTTAAAAGAAGTTATGATTAAGAGTAAAATTTGGTTTTGTGTTTTAAGGTTTGGATGTTGAAATATGAGGTTTAGGGTTAAAGTTTAGTATTTTGGATTAAAGTTGGAAAATAATAGAATAGAAGACTAGATATAAAATTTGTACTTAAATTTTTAATAATTTAGATTTGAAGTGCATACTTAAAGTATTGGATGTATAGTTTATGTTTGAAGTAATGGTTTAGAATATAGAGTTTCATTGAAGATAAAAGATATGTGTTTAGTAAATTATAGTTTAAAATTAAGAACATGAAATTTTGAGTTTAATTTTAAGATTTGAAGTTAAAGTATGAAAAATAAAGTTTTAGGGCTTGTATTTAGAGTTTAGGGTTGAAAACCATGTTTGGGGTTTAGGGGTTCGAATAGATTTTTATAGCATTATAAAAATGCTATTATATGTCTTTGATAATATTTACGAAGCCACTCAAATAATATTTTGGGCGCTTACATCCAATTACCCACTAAGTATTGGCGGTATCAGGGATTTATTTTCCCGCTCACTTCATTTTCAGAATAGCATTGATTAAGTGCTATTTTAGGTTTTCATTTATTGTAGCGTTTATCTAATGCTATTATATAAAACGGAAAATATTAAGTCATCTACGATAGCAGTTCAGTAAAACGTGCTATAACAATATGCTATCAATGTAGACTTTTTTTGTAGTGTGAGAGTGGTTCTGTTTTTGAGTTAGAAGATTTGATCTCTAAATATTATTGGACAGAGCTGTGGGCATTGGCATATTACAGGTCTATTTATGTGGTTCCGGATAGGAGTCAATGGGATGTCCCTGATTACATCAAAGAAATGAAGATCATGGCTCCCAATCGCGTCGAAAAGAGGGGAAGAAAGAAAGTGAAAAAGTTTCCATCAGCTGGGAAATGTCGGCCAAGGACGCAAAATAAAAGGCGTCCAAGACAAAGCCTACAATGGTTGTTGTTTGGAAATTGAATGTTTGAATTTTACTATGTTTTTTGGTAAAACTATAGAGAACTATGTTTTTGTACAACTATGGAGAACTGTGTTCATGTTTGTGTAATACTAGTATTAATTTTGAATTGAGTTTGGAAATCGAAATGTTGAATTTTACAATGTAACATTTTAATACGAAATCTACTCTTTACTAGACACATAAGAAAAAGGGTATATCCATAGTGTTAAGAAAAAATATTATACTCTACAATCAAAAGAACACCCTAACATACAACACACACTTTCACAGTAACTTCGTTAAATATGTGATTACTGAAGATTATATTTTGTTGTACAACTTATATAGACAATTTTGTTACGCAAAACACCAATTATCTTATTTTAAAATCTTATAATTCATTGTACAACTAAGAAAATAAAATTTAATTATATGTAATACTAAAATAATTGAAAAACACCGAAAGTACAACTATTTGTAATTTGTGTACAACTACTATCTTACGGACAACTATTTGTTGATTTTTTGGCGGGCTTTTCTAATACTACAAAATTTTGGCGCGATTTTCGAGGGAAAAAGCTGAGTCCCACTCTCATCTCTCTTCCACATATCTCTCATCTCTCAACTTTCTCTATCATCATTTCTCTCCACAAAACCTCTCAATTCCGAAGTGGATCCATGGGTGGAGAAACAAGAAAAGAGTGAGATGAAGAAAATGAAGAAACACTACGACATGTTTGGGTACAAGCGTACGAGTCATATATTACTTTAAAAATTTACCTCTATTGGGATACAAAAACCTGGAATTGGCCATATCACACCTTCTTTCACCTCCCCTTCAAAATGACTCATAGTGTGTGAAATTTATCTCAACATGTTATCAAAGGAAAATCTACCCCAAGGGAATGTTTTGCATAAGTTGAGATCATCAACTACTCTCAGCAAGAATGACTCTACGGAAGGGGCATCATTACCGGTCTTTGTCTGCCCACCAATAATACTTGATAGGAAATACAAGACCAACAACCTCAACCTATCACGAGAAGGTTCCATTCCCTCAAGAACTTTTGCTTTCACGTCTTGATATCTTATTATTCCACCACCAAAATATTTCGTCACAAACCTCGTGCCTCCGTTTTCCTTGTAGTTTAATGGATAGTTTCGACAGTTCAATCCAGATATCAAAGCATGTTCTCTAATACCATAGCGGATGGGACAACCATTCATGGCAAACCATGCCTCCTTTTCCTTTGCAATGCGTACGGTTCGGAGAAGGAGCATCCACATGCCCATAACCTTGTGGTTTCCCAGCTCCGGCATGTGGAATATGTGTTTGAACTGCGGATGATTCTTAAACCAATTCTTCTCTACCGTACTCATCGGGGGATTTAACTCTTTAAAAGTTTTCAATACATCAGCAATAAAACACCTTGTCGATATCTTGATCTTCTTCTTATACTCAGATGGTGGGAAGTACATGCCCTTTGGTTTTATCGCCTCTTCGACGAAATCCTGCCAAACAAACAAACAATAAACAATGCAAATTAGTTATACTTAGTTATACTTAGTTATACTTAGTTATACCAGTATTACAACATAACAACCTCTTAGATTGAAACCATCAAACATCAAACAAACCAGCTATACTAATTTCTACCAAATTTTAACTACGAGACCCAAATAGAAATACTAACCTCACTCAAGGTTCTACTGGTACTTCCTTCTTCTCTATTTATGTCTTCATTGGTTTGCACATCTTCACCAGGAGGAATATTGTCAGAGTTTGTCTCTCCTTCCTCATTTCCTGAATTCTCTTCATTAACTCCTTCTTCCTCTTCGTTTTCTTCGTTATCTTCTCCATTCTCTTCTTCTTTTTCTTCTTCATCTTATCCTGAGTTCTCCTTATTCTCTTTTTCTTCATTTTCATCCAAGTTTGCATCTTCTTCCGCTGACCTCTCATCCTCTTCTACTGCGTTTTCTTCATTTTCTTCTACTTCATTTTCTGGCTCCTTCTCGTTCTCTTCATCTTCAACAACATTATTCTCCTGTTCATTATCTTCCTCAAAGGACTTCGGATCTCAAACTCATCTCCAGCCTCAGGAACTTCTTTTAAAGGAGAAGTTATATCATTCAGTGGTTTTGTTTTTTTCTTCTTCCTTGTCCATCGTGTCCTCGCCATTTTCACTTCCTACAATGTTAATGCAAGACAGAGTAAGACCAAATCGAGAGAGATTGAGAGACACCACCGAATGACGAATGACACCAAATTGAGAGACAGAGACACGACAAAATGAAGCACGAATCGATTTCAAACAATGAAGAACATTACCTCTCGATGGTTGTCGTCAGTTTGCTAGGAGAGATTCACGAGAGAGATAGAGATAGAGAGACTTGAAAAAAATGGAGTTCTCGAGTGGGTTCGGTAGTTATAGTTGAGAGGAGTTCGTGTTTTGCGAGAGCGATTACAAATTGCGTTTGATTTTAGGGTTAACCTTTTAGGATCTGAGAAGCTTCTGGATAGATGGATCTGACCTGAGTATTTTTGTAAAAATAGCAACTTTTCAGATTTTTCTATCGTTTAACTCATTTTTCTATTCAAAAATAATTCAAAAAAAGTTAAAATTGTAAAGAGGATATTTTAGCTTTTGTAAACTTATGGAATGGTAGTACATCCAATAACTCATGATAGATGCCCGTTCTGTGGACGTGTCTTTCTCGAAGATGCTGGCAAAGTCAGTAGATTGCCTTTACCACGTGGGTTTATTTATATTTCGAGATTATAATTTGTGGATAATAGACTTTATTGTATCTTCACTTGTACAAAGCCCATTAAGGCATTATCAATATAAGTATGTTGACAAAAAAATAACAAGCAATTCCAAGATAATAGATCATACATTCATGGACTATATATGAGAAATTATGTTTACATAGAAAATAACATGCACTTTGTTCTATACATAATCCAATTAGTTCATGTTTTATTCAACCATTAAAGTGACGATCTAATATTTTTTTTTCTATTAATATAATATATATTAATATATTATGTTTTTTTTAGTTAAGATTCCATTTTCCTTTTCTACTTAACTTCTATATATGTTTTAAATTAATACTCTTATATATATATATATATATATTCTCTAGTCCTAATTTTTAATACATAATACATAAAGATTGTATTAAAACAAAGCCTAAAAACTATAACCATCTATAGTCTCGTCGATGTCTTTTTTCATTCACCGTAGATTTTCCATTATCCATTGTTTAAAAGCATCTCTGATATAAAACTCCACTTTTTCCTTCAAAAATAAAGTAAAATAGTGTAACGAGTAAAAATACTTCAACCTTACTTCATTTTCACTCCATAATGGAATAATAACAAACAAAAAATATATTACTTTATTTATGATCTTTTACTCCATTATGATAATAGAGTGAGAAATGAAATAGGATTAAAGCATTTTTTTACATCCTACTCCCTTTACTCCATTTTAGAATAAAAATGGAGTCAAGTTAGAGATGTCCAAAAAGCAAGATTATCTAACATAAGTTCTTATAGGATCAATAAAGATCAAGGGTATATGCAAATAGTTTTTTAGTAAGTTGGTTATTTTTAATCAAACTAATACCAACATATTTTATAACCAAACCAAACTACATCGTACCAGAACCAAACTATAATAAAGTTGACCAAACTAAATCTACCAATATGAACTAAACAGAACCAAACTAAATCCAAACAAAACCTTAACCAAAACTACTTCGGTTTTGATTGGGTTGAATGTTATAAGACATAAATTAACTAAACCAAACCGATATGTCCACCCGTAAGTAAAACTACCCAAACCATATATTTTATAGTTACATATTATATTAAAATTCATATATTATGCAAATAAAAAATATTTTTTAATGATATGGGAAAAATCACCAGAAACCTCGAGCGATATGATAAATTAGATCCATATAAAATAACATGATATAAAACAAAAGATTGCACGTCTTCTAACAATAAAATAAGGGAAAATCGCTTAAACTCTAAAAATGTCACATTCTTGCACTTTAAACACTGAAATTTTTCGACTAGCATTTTAAACTTTGAAAATAATATTTTTTATCATAACAAACCTCCAATGATGTTTATTTGTTTTTCAAGTCAAGTAGGTGACCGACACTATGCATGTCATGATGATGTGTTGTTTTTTTTAAATAATAAATAATAAAATATAGATTCTTTTTGAAAAAAAATTGAAAAATTGGAAAAGACTCAAAAAAAGTTCAAAAAATAAAAATTTTAAAATTAAAAATTAAACAAAATATTTTTTAAAATATTTAAACTTTACCTAAAATAATTGTCATTTTTTCTTTTTTATATTCTCGTTTTTGGTTTTTGATATTTATTGAATTTATGATTTATTAATGCTTAACATATTAACCTTTTTTATTGAGAAGTGGAAACAATTTTTATTGTGAAACTAGAAAAAATCTTATAAACCACTTAAAATTTTGACCTTAACTAAAATATTGTAAGTTAGTTTGAAATATAATTAAGAGATACAGAGATATGCCTCTAGATTTTTACATGTTTTTCGTCTGAATGGAGCTTCTTAGATAAGTAACATTTTTTTTCCTCAAAATATTTATAAAACAGAGTTTAAACGTAGTACACACATACATCCCAGCATTCCTAATTTACAACACTAAGATCATGAAAAACAGAACACCACCAATATTCCAAAACCCAATACATACTGGTTCATAATAACCACAACAAAACAAAAGATGATCACTTTTTCTCATCAGCTATAATATTACCTAACCAAAGGGGAAAGCTCCTCGCAACATAAGATTGTCCCCAATGAGGTAATGAAGCGCTTCTAGCAATGAGAAAAGCGCATCTTTTTGTGCAACGCATCTCGACTTTAACTTTCCATCTATTGATCAAACTCAAATTTTTTTGCAGGGTTTGAAATTCATACTTGAAAGAAGGCCATTTCATAGGATGATCAATGAATTTGAGAAGAACTGCGTCCTCTCATGCAAATATTACATTGTCGTACCGGTGAGAAGCCATGCTCTCCAAAGTCCAACACAAAGCTTTAAGTTTTGCCTCTTTAAGATTGAAGATATTAACAAAAGATCTTCTGCTATGCATAATAGTTTCTCATTCCTTGTCTCAGACATTCCAAGAAACACTTGCTACCAGAGATTTTTTATCCCAATGTACTCCAAAGTTGCATTTAATCCATTTATCTGGAGGTTTCATCCACTTTTTTCCTTGATCCTTACCCAACATGAGGTCTACCATTTTACCTTCTCTGTCCAGTTGTTGCGCAAGAAACTAGACCGAAGCTTCGTCATGAATCTTGTCAACAATATCAACAGCTAAACTCTCACAGCTTTCAAACATGAATATGTTTTTGTTCTTCCAAATAAACCAAAGATTCCATGGATAACTTCGTCTTATCTCCAAAGGAATCTTAATATTTTTACTCATCTCGATCAAATAGAACATGTTCACAAAGATAGACTCCGGGTGATAACCATTCTGTGGCGAAGTGAAATTTGAGAGTGCTCAGACTTGGCTGGCCACAAAACAAGTGAACAAAACGTGGTTTGGAGTCTCATTTCCGATACCACAATGCTGACACATTAAATCCGACTTTATTCCTCTAGAGAGCAAAGTACTAGCAACTGGAATCGCCTCTGAGAGTGTTCTCCACAAGAGGCCTTAATCTTTGGCTCAGTTGAGACATTCCATATTGCTTCTTTCAAACAATTTATTGAAGGTTGCATTCTGGCTTCAACAAATTGTTCTCTTAAGTTGGAATTGCAAGCTAGCCAATATTCTGATCTGACTGAGTAATCTCCACTGTTGTTGTGTTTCCAGCACCAATAATCATCGCTTTTAAAGACAGTCTTATTATGTAAAATGACTTCCACATCCCCTGGAAAGAAATTTTATTCTAAAACTGCTCTATTCCATTCACCACTCTCCTGGTCTATCAATTCACTTACCATCATGTCAAGGTTAATAAGAGGATTCTTCATCCAAGGATTAAATCTTCCACCGAAATCACACCAAGGATTAATCTAGACTCTAAGAGATTTACCATTCCCAACCTCCTTTCTCATACCTTTGAAAAGTAACTATCTTCCAAACAAAATACTTCTCCAACCATACGAAGGTATACTTCCTAATCCAGCTTCTAAGAAATTCAACGATTCAAAATATCTGCTCTTTAACAATTTAGCCATCAAAGAGTGAGGATTCTGAAGAAGATTCCAAGCTTGCTTTGCCAGCAAGGCCTGATTAAAACTTTGAAGATTCTTGAATCCCAATCCTCTTAACTCTTTCGGTATACACAACTTGTCTCAATTTAACCAGTGAATTTTCCTTTTACGTTCTAAGGAATTCCACCAAAAATCAGCCATATCACCTGTAAGGTTAGAAATAGTAGTTTTAGGCAACTTGAAGCAACTCATTGTGCATATCGGGAAGGCAAAAGCCATTGCTTTCAACAGGATATCCTTTCCACCTAAGGAGAGAGTTCTCTCTAATCTACTCTTAAGCTTCTTTTTAATGTAATCAAACAACTTCACTTTGGAGCCACTGAAGCATTCAGACAATCCTAAATAAGACCCTGCTCCTCCTTCATTAAAAATACCAAGAATCTCTCTAATATTAGCTTTAAGATCCTCTTTCACTTCAGCTCCAAAGTTGATGGATGACTTCTGTAGATTTATTACTTGACCAGTTGCATGTCCATATATGTTTAAGATCTCTTGCAAAACTTTGGCTTGATCACTTTGAGCTTTACACAAAATAAGTTGTCGTCTGCAAATTACAGATGAGTAACTGAAGGGCCTTGATCCAAAAATTTGATACCGCTAAGAATACCTGCATTTTCTGCTCTTGCTAACAAATGAGACAAACCTTCAGCACAGAGAAAAAAATCGCAGGCGACATAGGATCTTCTTGTCTTAGTCCTCTTTTGGGAATGATTAAACCATGAGGTTGATCATTAATCAAAACCGAATAAGAGACAGACGAGATACATAACATTATAAGATCCACCCATTTCTTCTGAAAAACCCAAAGCTAACAATAAACAGCTTATGTAGTTTCACTCAACCCTGTCATAAGCCTTTGACATATCCGAATTTATAGCCATGTACTCAGATGCTACAGGTTTGAACGTTCTCAAGGAATGAGCAACTTCATGAGCAACCAAAATATTTTCTGATATCTTTCTTTGAGGAACAAAAGCCGACTGATTGGGAGAAACTATCAAGGGAAGCATAGGATGTAGCCTCTTGACCATAATCTTGGATATAACTTTATAAAACACAGAACACAAACTTATTGGTCTAAGATCAGTCATTCTGGTGGGTTTCACAATCTTCGGAATTAAGCATAGGTGTCTGAAATTCCAATCTCTTGAAAACTTACCTGACCTAAAGAACTCCTTCACTTCATATGCAACTTGATCACCGATTTCACTCCAAATTTTTTGATAAAAGAGCCCAGTCATACCATTAGGACCTCGTGCACTTGGAGCTCTTATAGAGAATACAACATCTTTAATCTCGTCATTAGAGATTTCAGAGAGTAATTCTTCATTCATTTCTTCAGTAACTCTTGAAGTAAAGCCTTCGAATAGCACTCCAAAATCAGTAGGGTTAATTGAAGAGAAAATCTCTTGGAAATACCTTGAAGCAATCTCCCCTTTTGAAGCTTCAGATCTGTGTTCCATGCCATTTTTATTCTCCAAAATGTCTTTCAATTCTTGCTTCTAGCCATTTTAACCGAAGCATGGAAAATTTTTGAATTTTTATCTCCACATTTCATCCATTTTTCTTTACTCCTTTGACTCCAAAAATATTCCTCCTCTCTATAAGCTTTCATTAGTTCTTGTTTCAGGCAAAGAAGTAAATGCCTTCTCAGAAAATGAAGAGATTCCTCAGCTTCTAACTCTTCTTGAAGTTTTACGATCTTGTCTCTGCCATTGAGATTGAAGTTTCTTTTCCAATTGCACAAAGCCCTTCTGCATCTTCTAACTCTTTCCGCAACATTACAGGGAACTTCACATGTCTTGATTTTCCATGCATTAATCACAGTATTTTTCACATTTGGCAGGTTCAACAAAGATTTATTAAACCTGAATCTTCCTTTCTTGTCATTATTGGAGTTAATCAAGTTGACCAAAACATGCATGTGATCTGATCCTCTTTTGTCTAGGAAAACTTGATTTGCACCTGGGAAAAGCTGTAACCAACCCTTATTTCCAAAATAACGATCCAACTTGCATTGAATCCAAAGCTTTCCTCTTCTTCCACTCCAAGTGAATGGATTGCCTTGACTAACAAGTTCATTCATGTCACAAAGTCTCAGCATATTGTTGAAATCCACGAACGTGGAATCACATCTATTAGAACCTCCAAGTTTTTCATCATTATTGAAAATCGAATTAAAATCACCAAGCAAACACCAAGGGTCTTTTCTGTTGACTGCAATCTTAGAAATTCTTTCCCAAACTATATTTCTTTTACTTTCATTAGGGTGACCATATATACAAGAAGCAAAAAACTTCTTATCGCCAATCTGTACACCGAGATCTATAAGATTTTTATTAGCTGAAATGACTTCAATATCTACAGAGTGCTTCCAAAAAATCGCTAAACCACCACTTTCCTATAGGGTTCACCGTATAAACATGATTGTAGCCAAGCCAGACTTGAATATCTACCAAAAGATTTCTCGAGTGCATAGTTTCCATAAGAAAAAATAACTCAGGGAAATATTTTTGACGTATTTCCATGAGTCTATAAATTGTCAAGTCCTGAAATCGTCCGAGTCCTCGACAATTCCAGCACATAAGGCTCATTGATCTTTGGATAGTCCCTCGGTTGGGACCGCCTCATGAGTTATTTGTTTCACAGCTTTGGAAACTCCACCCATCTGGTTAGTCGTTTTTATTTTCTCCACCACTCCAACCAAAGAACCTTCCATTACAGAATTCTGGAAATTGTGTTCTTTCACAACTGCTCCTTTCATTTCCTTTTGTTTTTTCCTGGTTTTCTTATGATGTTTATTTTCTTAGAGTTAGTCCCAGAAAAGTGTAAATCAAGATATTTAAAACTATAACCCGTAGAGCCGCTCTGAGAAGAAGAAGAAGCAGGTTCAAAGAATGAAAGTAAACAGTTCTGATTTGCAACTTCCTTCTCAACATCGAGATTCCTCTCAACAAAAGGATTAGCTTTAAATGCTAATGCCATTATCTTCTAATCTTGAGGTCTCCTATCCTCACTTACTAAAGAACAACTTTGAGGAGGGTACCTAAAAACAATTCCTTTTCCTTTGTTTAGATCATGCGTGACTGAAGGAATTGGCTCTAGACTTAGAGAAGATTTCTTCAATACATGGTCCTTTTCAACTTCTCTAAAAGATATCTTGACTCTTTCTTCTCTAATCCTCCTCTCTTCAACATCAGCCATCATCAAATATTTCTCATGCCTTCAAGAACTTCAGATGCTATTCTTTGTCGTCCAGTATTCGGGTTAATACCAACTTGATTTTCATCTAAAACACCAAACAAATGATCATTTTCTACAAGGACCCGATTTTGATTCTTCTTCATAATAACTTGTCCAGCTCTCCTCACATCTGCTTCAGATTGTCTTCTAAGAACGTTAATTGAACACACTGCTTGCGCATGAGTTAACCTTTGACAAGTATAGCATCTTTTATGAACTCTCTCATAATGAAAGAATATGGAAGTCTTGACTCCATTACACATATCTAAAACTTTCTCTTTAGGAAGAGGTCTTGAAACATCAAAATTAACCTTCACCCTCACATAGTCATTACACCGAGCTTTGTTTGGATCACAGGCTACCTCCACCACAGGACTGACGATATCCCCTAAGGCTTCAATCGTTTTATCAGTGTAATAATTAAACGGGATATTACGGATCTGAACCCAAATAGGAATATGCTGCAAAGAGTCTGCTAGAGGGACTTCAGACCATCTCTCCAACACTATAGCCCATTCATTGTAAGTGTGAACTCCTTTCTCCAAGATTTCAACCAGGTCATGTTCATAATCAAATATAAACTGAAATCTTTCCTTTGATAAAGCAACTCCTCTAAATTTTCCTTGTTTTTGCCATTTGCGAGGCATCTCAAAGATGAAGGATGCCATTCTCTCACAATCCGGATTCAGTAAGCGACCTATTAAACTCATAGCGTTCTTTTCACTTGAACTATACTCCGGGAGATCCGGCATCAGAAAAGGAACATCTTCCTCCTCTAAGGACATAGCCATAAGAGCCTTATCCATAGCTGCGGACATCTTGACCCAAAATATACAACCTTTAAACTGCTGTAAACAGAGACTATAAATCCTCCTCGAATTTTCTTCCAAGCCTAAATTACGAATCTCACACCTACTACCAGAAACAGCGAAAATTGAAACTGAGCTCTTCTCCTAAAAGGAACACAACAACCTCTTGGGGAAGAAGAAACCAGAGCCCTTATCAGGGAAACTAAGCTTAGATCTTCGTCACCGTAGCTGAAACACAAAACTAAAGCCGGTAACAACTCTATCCAGGAACACTTTTCTTATCGCTTATCTTATCGCCTTTTCTCTCTCTTCACCACCGCTTATCTTAGAGAAGTAACATATATTTTATTTTCTCTAAAGTTTGATTAGTGATTTATTTAATTTTAAAGTTATTTACTATTTTAAAGAAGAGAAATACTCTAAGATAAACCTAAAAATATTTTGTTACAAAAATAAATTTCAAAGAGAAGAATGACTAAAATAAACTTTATTAAAGGGTGTAAATACACATTTATACTCTTTGGGTTAACTAATTTAGACTTAGGGTTTATAGTTATGGAGTGAGGGTTTTGGATGTGAGGCTTAAATTTTTTAAAAATATATTAAAATAAAAAATAAAAAAATCATTTTAATAATAATACCAAGAGATCTCTTAACAAATATGTAAAATTTACATAAAATAATTTTTTTTATCACTTTTCTGTATTTTTAAAAATATTTTATTTTATTTTAAATTTGAAAATTTTAAATTTTGGATTTTTAGATTTTTATTTTTTTCCAATTGTTGAGTTTTTAATGTATTTGATTATTTATTTATTTATTTATTTAAGAAAAAAACCGACACGTCATCATGAAATGAATAGTACCGTCACATAATTTTTTTGAAGAACAACTTCATTGGAGGTTTGTTATGATAAAAATATCAATTTCAAAATTTAAAATGCTAAGAAAAAACTTCAATGTTTAAATTGCAAGTGCGAGAATGTGACACTTTCATGGTATAAAATGCGATTTTTCCAATAAAATAATAAACAGTTCAGAATATTTTGAAAACTATTTTTGGACAAAGGAAACAAGTTTTCACTTTCTTGATTATCATCATTCCATACCTAATGCAGTTATGCAAATACTCCAAAATTTAATTGGTATATGTGAGTTATTGTCTGTGAATTGTATCGTCAGTTTTGGAAATGAGCCCTATTTCCCGAACAGTATTCATTTACTGACATCGCGTTAAGCAACATTTGGTTGATAAATTAGATTGGAAATGGTAGGTCAGATTTAAATGCTAACGCTAAAATGTATTTTCTTCCAACCAAAGCGTTATCTACAGTACGTACGTGCTTCACGATTTTGATGTCGATTGGTACTCCCTCGAGACGTGAAAATATAATTCTTTTGCTGGAAACGTTCAAAATTAACCGAACAGCAGCAGTATAATGTAAGATATTTTTCTTTTCGATTAAAGAGGAGAGGTATCTAGACCAAACCCGACTAGTCATGTTCTTTTGGGTTAGTCCACCGTCTATATGTAAGTTTTGTTACACAACGTGAAAATTAAATATCGATATTGCATTGGTACAAGTGTTTCTCAAAAACTTTTGTTGAGTTTTCGTTTGAGAGACTCATCTCCTTCTCTTTCTTTGCTTCTTATAATTTTCTAGTTTATAACGGTGAAAACTTCATTGAAATACTCTCAATGAGGATGTTCTAAGAGTTCCTCATATGAGACTCTCAAACATACTTGAAATATGAGAGGTTTCAAAAATATATGAGTTTACACAAAAGTGAAAATGATAGTACTTTCTCTTTGATTTCAAGATGACGATTACAAAATGTTATATAGAGGTGTTAGAATAATCTAGATCCTATTGACTAACCAGTTGTAAAGTAAATTACACAGCACATAACGTTAATAGAGGACTATAACGGTTGTGGATAAGGTAACACGTCTTCGTACTATCCTCTGTTTTACCAGAAGCTCTACATTCAGACAAGGCTACATGAGATGACCGTTGTATTGTGGGATCATGATGGGCTTTAGGTGAAGCGAGTTGGGGTTGAGTATTCATATGACTAATATTACCCCTCAAACTTGAGGTGGGAGAAGCATCAACTCCAAGTTTGCTTCGAAGATGAACAAAATATCTTCTCAGTGGAGATTTTGTAAAGATGTCAGCTACCTGAAGTGAAGATGGAATGTGTTTCGTCTCAATCAATCCCAGAGACACTTGTTCTCGTATGTAGTGGAAGTCGGTATCAAAGTGTTTTGACCTTTTCTGCACAGCTGGATTGATGCTTAAGCAGACATCATACAAATTGTCGCAGAGGAGCATTGTTGTGTGCGGTTGAGAGATACCAAGGTCTTGTAACATAAGAGAAATCCAGGTAATCTCTTAAGCAGTAGATGTAAGAGCTCTATAGTATTGAAATATGAGAGGTCTAAAAAATATGTGAGTTTACACAAAAGTGAAAATGATAATACTTTCTCTTAGATTTCAAGATGTTATATAGAGGTCTTAGAATAATCTAGATCCTCTTGACTAACCAGTTGTAAAGTAAATTACAGAGCACATAGCATTAACAGAGGATTATAACGGTTGTGGATAAGGTAACACGTCTTTGTCGTACTACCTCTGCTTTACCGGAAGCTCTACATTCAAACAAGGCTACATAAGATGACCGTTGTGTTGTGGACACAGGATAGGCTTTAGGTGAAGCGAGTTGGGCTTGAGTATTCATATGACTAATATTCCCCATCAAACTTGAGGTGGGAGAAGCGTCAACTCCAAGTTTGCTTCGAAAATGAACAAAAGATCTTCTCGGTAGAGATTTTGTGAAGATGTCAGCTATCTTAAGTGAAGATGGAATGTGTTTCGTCTCAATCAATCCCAGAGCCACTTGTTCTCTTATGTAGTGGAAGTCGGTATCAAAGTGTTTCAACCTTTTATACAGAGCTGGATTGGTGCTTAAGTAGACAACAGAAAAATTTTCGCAGAGGAGCATTGTTGCATGCGGTTTAGAGATACCAAGGCATTGTTGCATTGTTGCATGCGGTACAAAAGCATGTTGTTGATCTTCTTGTCTCGTGACACCCTGCCCAGTCAGTATGACAATATGCCAAGAGGAAGATATTTGAGCTTTTCTGGATATGTAGACCAAGCTCCATAATATCCTTGAGATATCTTAGGATGCGTTTTAGAAGACCAAAGTCTGAAATTGTTGGTTTGTGCATCCTTAGACAAACAATGTTCACCGCATACTGTATGTCTGGTCTCGTGATTGTAGGGTATTGAAGCTTGCCGGCTAAGCTTCAGAAGTAGGTGGGTTCCTGAAATTGTGTGGGATCAAAGTCTTCAATACGTTGAGGGAGTGGTGTGGGCACTGAGTTGCAATGTAACATATCAGCCTAATGAAGAAAATCCTTTGCATAAGCTGTCTGATGGAGAAATATTCCCCCCGAATGAGACTCCAATCTCCACACTGAGAAAATACTTTGGAACTTCAAGATCTTTCATAGCAAAGCACTGTGATAGAACCTACAACAACTCTTGCAGCAGAGAGTCATCACTTGCAGTTAATAGTATATCATTCACATATAGAAGAAGAAACATAGTCTTGTTATCTCTGTAATATGTGAATAGTGACGGGTCCGACTTGCAGCATTGAAAGCCAAAATCAATAAAAATGACTGAATGTATCAAACCAAGCTCTTACTGATTGCTTAAAACCGTAGAGTTCTTTGTTGAGTTTGCATATGTGGTTTGGCTTTTCTTGATCAACAAAACCATCTGGCTGGTACATATATATTGGTTCTTTGAGTTCGCCTGTAGAAAAGCATTAGTGACATCTAATTGACGGATGGACCAGCCTTTAGATGTGGCAATGTTGAGCAATAACTTTATTGTTGCAGTTCTAACAACCAGACTAAAGGTTTCCAAGTAGTTCAATTCTTCTTCTTGTTCAAATCCATTTGTCACCAGACGAGCCTTCAACCTCTCTACGGTTCCATGAGGTCTGAATTTGATAGTGAGCACCCATCTACTCCTTAGTATGTTCATATTTTCAGTTGAAGGTACAAGAGTCTATGTATGCAGCATGTGAATATTTTTCATTTCCTCTGAAACAGCAATGTTCCAACCCGGATGTGCCATAGCTTCTTTAATGGATTTAAGTGTCTTAGTTGAATACTTTGAAGCTATCATAACATACCGAGCGTTAGGATTCTGAATCCCTCCTTTAGATGTTGTGCGCATGGGATGAATATTAAGCATTTGAGCTTCTGCAACTGCAGTTCTTGTTCATTATTTGCAGCATGAGGCAAGTTCTGCTCAGGTGGATCTTCAATGATTAGAGCGTTTGGAACTGCAGGTGTAGCTTCGGGGTGTTATGGAACAGGTAGAGCTCAAGATATTTGGGAGTCTTCAGCGCTTGTTCTTTCCACTGATGTTGCAGCTTGACATTCCTTTAGGAGTGAGGTTTCATAGTGCGGAACCAAGGACTGATATTTTTCTTTGAAGGAGAATCTTTCTTCTTCAAATACAGCGTGTCTAGTGATGTATACTTTCTCAGTTGGAGGATACAAACATCTATAACCTTTTGTGAGTGATACCCGAGAAAGACACACTTGAGTGATCTTGGTTCAAACTTATGAGCTCCGTGAGACCAAAAGAAAGGATAACATGCTGAACCAAAACCCTCAATGTTGTGTAGTTTGGTTTGGTCTTAAATAGTTTCTCATAAGTATTGATGTTGTCTAGGACCACAGAAGGCAACATGTTGATTATGTAGCTTGCAGTAGAGAAAGCTTCAACCCAATGCTCAAGTGGAATATGACTCTGGAACATCATTGCTAGACCGAGTTCAATGAAGTTTCGTTGTTTTCTCTCTGCCAACCCATTCTGTTCCGATGTGTAGGGACACGAGATCCTATGTTGAATCACATTTGCTGTAAGATAATTCTTCATGTTGGTATTAATAAATTCTCCTCCCACATCACTCTGAAACTGTTTGATTCTTGAACTGAATTGCTTTCAACCATTGTTTTGAAGGCGAAAAAGACTGAGTAGAATTCAGATTTATTATGTAGAGGATACAACCAAGAGAACCGGGTGAAATCATAAATAAAGACTGCATAATAACAGAATCCTTGATTTGATATATTCCCTAGAGGTCACAATGGATTCTTTCTAAGGGACTAAATACATGAGACTGAGACTGAAAAAAAACTGCAAACGATGACTCTTCCCCATTTGTCAAGGCTCACACACGGGGCTTGTTTTGCTCTTATTGACTACAATATCCTTGCTGGTCTTAAGCTGTTGAAGAACCTTCGAGCTTGAATGTCCTAATCTAAGATGCCATATATCTTAAGTTGTTGAGACATGACGATCTGCAAAGTAAGCATGAGGCTCCGGATTCCTCAACATGTAAATTCCCTTATTTCGAGGACCCTTTGATACCACTTTCTCCTTTAGTAGATCAATAATGTAGACATAATTAGAATCAAAGAATACTCCACATGGAAGATCGTCACAAAGCTTAGAGACAGATAGCAGTGAATTTTGTATCTCTTGACATACTAATAATTCTTCGAGAGTAAAAGTACCTGACGAAGAGGAGATTGTGGATGATCGAACATGCGTAATGGGCATATAAGAACCATCTCCAACCATTATAGCATCAGTGACTTCATAAGGTTGAGACTCTTGTAGGTTTGTAGCAGATGATGTGACATGGGCAGTAGCTCCAGAGTCTGGAAACCATTCTCTACCCGTGTCATCTACAACACGCAGAGAGGAGTATGCTTGAGGACTTTAGTTGTTATCGAATCGGTTATAACACTTGATGATTGTATTTTCGATACGAACACCGATTTGACATGTTGGTCTTGTACTTTGTGTGTTGTTGGTGGATTGGTGTTGCGTAAAGCCACATCCTCTTGATGAAAAACCTCCTCTGCCTCGATAGTTGTTGTTACGACCTCTTTCTCCTCATTAGTTAGGATTGTAGGATGGAGCAGTTTTTTTTTGTTGTCTTGAGCATAGTCCATCTTTCTGTAGAAAACTCCAGGTGAGGTGTAACCGTGAGACTTTCTTCATAAGATTGCAGCTTCGCATCAAACCCTTGAACCTCAGATATTATATCATTAAAGGTTGGTGCTGGAAATTTTAACAATGAGCTTTGGATGACCGTTGTAATGAGATCATATTCTCGGCTCAGACCGTTTAGAAAACCAAAAATCTTCATCGACTCTTCAACACGCTTCCCAATAGCACTCAAGAAAATCGCAGATAGTTTTGAAGTCATGACACTAAACAGCTAAAGATTTGTCTTTTTTTAAGAGAAGCTGTAGGCTTCCGCGTAGAGAGAACTCACGTGCAAGGGAGCTACTGTTGGATTTTTCTGCAAGTGAGATTCAGACCTCTCTCAACGTGAGTAATGTGCGAACCGAGCCTAGAACTTCTTCAGACAAGGTTCCGAAGATCCAAGATCTCAAAAGTTGATATGTGCAGAACCATGATTCAAATTGAGGATTGTGTTCTTCGATGTTAACCCCTCCTCTGGCGATAGTGCATGTGGTTGGTGGTGGAGCAACAACACCATTGACAAAACCAAGTAACTTCTGGCTTGATAACATGGATTCAACCTATGTCTTCCACAACAAGTAATTATTGTAATTGTTTGGAAAGGGGTAAAGATTTACATGATCTTCCATTAGAGCATTTGTTAAGGTACTAATGGCTTTGATACCATATGTGGGTTTACACAAAAGTGAAAATGATAGTACTTTCTCTTAAATTTCAAGATGGCGATTACAATATGTTATATAGAGGTATTAGAATAATCTTGATTCTCTTGACTAACCAGATGTAAAGTTCTACATGAGTTGACCGTTGTGTTATGGGTTCTAGACTTAGGTTAAACGAGATTTAACTAATAAAAAAATATTTAAAAACTCTCAAAAAACTTATTCATAGATTAGTGATTGAATGATTTAAAAAAATGATTATGTAAATAAACATACATATTTTTTACTTTTCGAAAGTTTCACGTCATTTTTACCATTGATGATGCATAAAAAAATCAAAAACGCAAAACCTTAAAAGAACCTAAGAACTTCCTAGTTCCCATGACTTCATAACCATAATAGACTTACTTAAATCATTAATCTTCCACTTTTTTGGTTGTTTTCCTTTTCATTATTCCAAGTTACCACTTATACCCAAAGAAATGACGTGCATTAGATTTTTTTATCGTAGAGTACTCCGAACCACATGAAAGTTAGCTACTAACTTCGTGGCCCAGTTATGCTCCACACCAATTATAGCTCTGCATTTACTATGTTTCCTTTTAAAAGTTAAGACAACCCTACAAAACACACACTACAAACAAAAACTAGCTGTACACATCAATCATTATGCTAAAATGGGGTCTTAGCTATACACACAAATCAATATGCTTAAAATGTTCAGGATAGTTGCTAGGCAAGAGGTCTTAGCCACGTAGCATTTTACTTGGCGAGCCTATCCAAACGCATAAAACTTGACTTGATCTGACTTGTTTGGGTGAAATAAAGTTGTTGGTTGAAGTAGAATTTGACAAACCTTTTCCAAAGCAAATTGTCTTAGATAACAAACAAGATAATATTTTCTTGGTGAATATTGAGTACACATGGATTTCCAAGTGTTTGTAGCATATGTGGTCATTTTGGACACAAGAAGACGAGCTATTTTCCCACGAGAAGTATCATATAGCATCAGATCCCCACAAAATTATGATTTAGTGTCAAATTTCCATGATTTGAAAATTGCAAACTTATTTCTCCACGAATTAACAATTTCGAATATATTTCTCTCCAAACCGATACTTCGAAACTTAATTACCCATAGAACATGGTTTTAATTGATTTATTATTAACCAAATAGTTTAAACCGACTAAACCAAACCAAAATTGATTTTAAATAATTTTTATTAAAAATATTGTTTTAGGTTTATATATTTGTGTTTTATGAAATTTAAAATAAAAAATTACATCAAGATTTCATTTTTATAAATTTTAATAAAATCACAATGAACAAATAAGCTTATTAAATTTGTTTTTTTAATAAAATTTGAAATAGAGTCGTGTAGTCTAATTTAGTATAGTATAAATGTACGAGATATCATTTATTTCTGTTACGTATGATTGTATTTATAGATTTTACTTACAAAAATTTATACAACACAAGTTTATGGTGTAGAATAATTCATTTCTATTTAAATAGTCCAAATGATACTAAACTTTAAAAAAGTCCAAATGATAATACCACACTGTAGATTTAGAGAAATCTTTGATAAATAAGTTATCGAGAAATAAGTTATCGAGGGCTGGATTCAATTTAGAAACCTTAAAAATCTACAAATCACGTCTTAATTATTAAAATAAAAATGATATGACTATGATATCTAATGATTGCAATTATAAAGGTAAATTAAAATAAAATTAATATGACTATGATATATAATGATTGCAGTTATAAAGGTAAATTAGCAGTTGATCCGAATCTAAAATAAGAATCCTAATCAAATTTGAATATACAAAATACCCTGTATTTAAGACCAGTTTGGCAACAAAACATGACAACCAATTTGTTCATTGTTGTTCGGAGTGGTCGAGTGTAAACAGACGTTGGAACGCCAACACGTCTTTCATCTGTTGTGCGAAACTAAATTATATTATTCCTAAATATGCACACATATATAGATTATTGGTTAACATCCATTTGCATATCCGTAAAAAAGGGTTATCTGTTTATTTGCAGCACCTCTTTTTGAAAAAAAATAGTTGCTCATTCTTATTTTATCATCTCGTAGAGTATTTTTTGAATATTGAGTACCACACACTACATCATCATATAACATGTAGCTCTATTAGATATGATGATCAACTACTATAATCTACAAGAAATTGCATAGCCTGAAATTTAAATCCGACGTAGAAATTTTTGGCACTATTCTTTTTTTTTTGAGGGAGGGGGGGTGTGAGGAATCAAAAAAGAAACGTGTTTCTAACTTTTAGAATTTTAAATAAAATTAATAAATCTCTTTTCCTTTTAAATAGGAAAGAGAGATATAGTATGCTATGTGCAGACCCAAAAAAAAACATCTGAAAGAGGTTTTTTCTTTTGCTCCCAGAGAGAAGAATGCAGAGATTTTAACGAGTTAGTTCACCATTTCATAAGTGAACTAAAAAATTGTTCTTCTTTTTTTTTTTTTTATGATTCATAGTCCATTATAAAATATATCCCATATATTTGATTTTCGTGTGCATCTTGTATACTTATAATTTCAATTAATTAGTTTGTATGTTCTACACAATACTGGATCCAGATTCCATACACATGTGATATATCTTCGTTTCCTTATAAAAAAAAAAAATACATTTATGGTTTTCTCAGGGTTTCCACATGTACAGTAACACTCTACTGTTAGCTTCATCTCCAAGAATACGCCGTTAAGTGACGTCAAAAAAGCATACGCCGTTAAGATGCCACGTGTTTCAGCGACATCCTTAGAAATCTCCCCCCTCGGCGGCAACGAGTCACCAACGCTCGGCGAGCTGATGAAACATTTCGACGACGGTGATCGGGAAAAACATTCCGGCGAAGAAGCTCCGTTTCATCACACACTGGACCTCGCTTCCCCTGAAACACCACCCGTGCCATTTCTCTTGTCTTTCAACAATCTCAGCTACGACGTCAATGTTCGCCGGCGGTTTAATTTCTCGTCGCCGGCTCCGGTGAAAACTCTGCTTGATGGTGTTTCTGGAGAAGCTTGCAACGGCGACATCCTCGCCGTTCTTGGAGCAAGCGGAGCGGGGAAGTCCACCTTGATCGACGCATTGGCGGGAAGAGTAGGTAACTTGAGAGGCACGGTAACTCTAAACGGAGAGAAGATTCTACAGACTCGTTTGCTAAAAGTGATATCAGCGTACGTGATGCAAGACGATCTCTTGTTCCCGATGCTCACTGTCAGAGAAACACTTATGTTCGCTTCTGAGTTTCGTCTCCCAAGAAGCTTGTCCAAGTCCAAGAAAAAGGAACGTGTTGAAACCCTAATCGACCAGTTAGGGCTCAGGAACGCGGCGGAGACGATAATAGGAGATGAAGGACACCGTGGAGTCTCCGGTGGAGAGCGGAGGCGCGTTTCGATTGGGATGGACATTGTCCATGACCCTATCGTCTTGTTCCTCGACGAACCTACGTCAGGGTTGGATTCAACCAATGCTTTTATGGTGGTGCAGGTACAATAGTCAAGTAAAACATTAGTCTAATTTAATATTTTCTTTATTTTAGAAAAAAAACTTATGTTAAAAAAATTGTTTCAAAACAATATATCTTTTTACATTTTGAATACACTATTCAATAATAAATGATAATAATAAATTGTAAATTTCAAAAAAAATAATTATTTTTATTGAAATTATATTAATTAAAAGTTGTGAAAATAGTTAATTATAAAAATAATGTTTTGGCAGTCAAAATTAAATATATATTTTAATATATGTGAAATCTTAAAATATACATCTTTTTGGAATGGATCGGAAGGAGTAGTTATTAGACATAGTGGCATGGCTTCTAAATTCGTCGAGATTTATTAATTAAAATTAGCTAAAAAATGTTTATAGCTTCCTTAATCTTAGATCCGGTCCTGGGTGCAGGTTCTTAAACGTATTGCTCGGAGTGGCAGTATCGTAATTATGTCGATACATCAACCTAGCGGTCGAGTTATAAACATGCTTGATCGTCTTATCATCTTGTCTCGTGGCAAGAGTGTGTTCAATGGATCTCCGACATGTCTTCCAAGCTTCTTGTCTGATTTCGGACATCCAGTTCCGGAGAAAGAGAACACAACGGAGTTCACACTTGACCTAGTTCGAAAGCTCGAAGGATCTACCGAAGGAGCTAGAGAGTTAGTGGAGTTCAACGAGAAGTGGCAACAGAACCAGTCAGCTCGAGCCACGCCAATGACCACACCTTACCAAGCCTTGTCTTTAAAAGAATCCATTACCGCGAGTGTTTCAAGAGGCAAACTAGTCTCCGGCTCGACCAGTTCCAACCCCATCGCAATGGAGTCAGTATCTTCTTACGCAAACTCTCCACTGGTCGAGACATTCATCTTAGCCAAACGGTACATGAAAAACTGGATGCGGACACCTGAGCTCATAGTAACACGGATCGCTAGTGTCATGGTGACTGGTCTTCTCTTAGCTACTGTATATTGGAGGCTTGACAACACTCCAAGAGGTGCACAAGAGAAAATGTCTTTCGTTGCATACAGCATGTCCACAATGTTCTACGTCTGTGCAGACAATGTCCCTGTCTTTCTCCAAGAACGGTTCATTTTCTTGAGAGAGACAACGCGCAACACATACAGAACATCTTCATATGTTATCTCTCACTCTCTTGTGTCACTGCCTCAGATACTCGCTCTCTCCATTGCATTTGCTGCAACAACTTTCTGGACAGTTGGTTTAAGCGGCGGGTTAGAGAGCTTCTTCTTTTACTGCCTCGTAATCTACGCAGGCTTTTGGTGTGGATCATCTTTTGTTACCTTCGTCTCTGGTTTGGTTCCGAATGTCATGATAAGTTTCATGATCACTATTGCTTATCTTTCATATTGTCTACTGATGGGTGGATTCTTCATCAACCGGGATCGGATACCTATCTACTGGATATGGTTTCATTACATTTCATTGTTGAAGTATCCTTATGAAGCTGTCTTGATCAATGAGTTTGATAACCCGTCTCGTTGTTTTGTTAGAGGAGTCCAAGTATTTGATGGTACGCTTTTGGCGAAAGTGCCTGATGCGATGAAGCTTAAGCTCCTAGATACAATGAGTGACTCCTTGGGAACAAGTATAACGGAGTCTTCATGCTTGAGAACAGGGCCTGACTTGCTTTTGCAGCAAGGTATTTCTCAGTTGAGCAAATGGGATTGCTTGTGGATTACGTTTGCTTGGGGTCTCTTCTTTAGGATCTTGTTTTACTTCTCCTTGCTGTTTGGAAGTAAGAATAAGAGGAAGTGAAGATAAGTCCACACGTATAGAGCATATACTTATGTTGGCATCAATGCATCTACCTACCTTTAATATACATGTTTAAGTGAAATTTGAAACTTCTAAGTATTGTTGCTGTTGTAGTTTGTGTAATCAAGTTGTAACATTTATAATTGTTTCATCTTTATATCTTTTGGTTAAACATACATTTCTCTTTTGAATTTTAACACTGAAATTAATTTGTATTGAAAACTAAAGTATATAGTACGACTATATGGTCAATATATTATTTGTTCATATTCAAAACTATATATATATATACATATATATGTATTCATTAAAATATTCATAAAATAAAAGCAATGTGGTGGCGAATAAATGACCGAACGTTTGATTTTCTAGGGCAAGAAATAGCAAACACATATTTTTTTTGAACAATATCAGCACATGCTAGACTGATATGCAATTGACATGTCGCATCTTACGTCTGAACGATATTAAAGTTCAATGGTCCCAAGTTCATAAATTGTATTAAGAAAGAAACTGGAAAAAAAATCGAAATTTGGTGTAGTGTTATGTATTTATCAGGATATAGATTTCCGAAGACAAAAAAAATCAAACCATGTCAGAACACAATTAAACCCGAACCACTGGACAACACATTTCAAATTTTAACACCTAAACATGCAATAAAATGAGAATTTTGGAATTAAAGTTTTCAACTTCATTAGTACTTGAACACACAATTTAAAGAATCTAAACACGTAATTCATATTTGAGCCACTTAATGTAATGAAAACATCCAAACATTCACGTGATAATGCATTCGCTAGATTACAAAACAATTAGTAGTACTTATTTTCATATGATGGACAATACTGAATCGACAATGCATAAACAATTAATTCCCAATTACCACCTTTAAAAACACAATTCAGTTTATAACATTTAAATTGGAGCCACTTGATGTATATATATCGAGGCATTAAATTTTTAGTCTAATTCGAGGAAAAACAACAGTAAGGAAATGTGAATGACGATGGTGACCAATCAGACGATATATGATTACTAAGGGGAAATCGGCCAATTTATACATCAACAAAGAATCGCGGTCCTGATCAGTACATACACTCAGACACTGTGCTAAAACATACATCAATTCATTTTATATTCAAATTTCATATATCAACCAATAAGTTTAGGTAAATTCATACTTTGACCGAGTCTCCGTTAGTCAAAAGTTAACGGTTGATTACATGGATTTAACGGATGATTACGTGGATATTAAACAAGGATTAACACGAAACAACGTCGTTTGGGCTCAAATCGTTAATTAAAAATATTCATTTCAGACCGGTTAATAGGGGAATCAAACCCAAGTTACACCAATAACTAATCCACCACTCAACCACTTTGCCAAACCTGATTCGTTGTTTATATATTTATATATATGTATTTAGACCTAGTAAATACGTTTAACAAATCAGTATTTTTAAAGACCAATTTAGATCAATTTATAGTGTTATTGATATTGATATTTCCATAAACAAAACCTCAACTCTATGGTGAGTTTTTTTTAATAAAAAGTTGTGTGATGGAAATGTTGTGCGGGGATCGAACATTGAAATATTTTTTGTCTCTTAAACTAAGATCCCCTAAATATTATTTGAGAAGTAATTTGACACATGTCATCTCCACAATCACTTTTAATAAAAAAAATGACATAACATGATATAATTGATTACATGAAAATAACATTTAATGTAAATTTATATTCTTGGTAAAAATTTTTGAATATATAGAAATAACTAGTACAACATCATTAAAATAAATCTATTTAATATGACATTAAATAATAGAAATATAAAATATTTAATAAAAAAAATCAAATATTATGTAAGTCTATTTTTATAATCATACAATTTTTAATATTAAAAAAAAATTCAAATTTAAAAATTTCATACATTTTTCACAAAATTATAAACTTGTAATCGTAACATCATTTATTTCCTTTTGATATCTACAAATTTTTTAAATTATTTTAAATTTTATTTTGAATAATTATAAAAAAATATCAATTAATATATATATATATATATTATTTTTCTTATATAGTTAAGATAAATAAAAAAAAATTATTTTAAATTAATATAATGCTAAATTAAAATTTATATGAAAATATTAGTATATAAATAATAAAATCTAGAATATTAACATACTTTTATTTTTTAAACAGAATTTAAATTAAAAAAATTATTACTGTGTAAAAAACACCTAGTTCTAAGTAATAATGATGATAATACATTGGATAAATAACACTATAAATTGATATAAACTAGTGTTTAAAAAACTGATCTGTTAAACGTATTTACTAGGTCTAAATACATATATACAAATATATAAACAATGAATCGGGTTTGGCAAAGTGGTTGAGTGGTGGATTAGTTGTTGGTGTAACTTGGGTTTGATTCCCCTATCAACCAGTCTGAAATGAATATTTTTAATTAACAATTTGAGCCCAAAACGACGTCGTTTCGTGTTAATCCTTGTTTAATATCCACGTAATCAATCGTTAACTTTTGACTAACGGAGACTCGGTCAAAGTATGAATTTACCTAAACTTATTGGTTGATGTATGAAATTTGAATATAAAATGAATTGATGTATGTTTTAGCACAGTGTCTAAGTGTATGTACTGATCGGGACCGCGACCCTTTGTTGATGTATAAATTGGCCGATTTCCCATGACTAAGGCAACTATGATAATGGTGATGATAGTAATTATACTGATCACGCTGGTTGGTTATGATGGTGATGATGATAATAAATGGTGGTGGTGGTCATGATGATAATTAATGCTGGTGGTGCATGGTGGTGGTTATAGCTTGATGATGATAAATCTGTGATGTTAATGGTATTGGTAGTCATTGAAAGTTATTACGAAGTTTTTTTTTGTTTATTACATTACAAACAACTACTCCCTCTGTTTCATTATAAGTGTCACTTTAGGTTTTTCACACAGATTAAGAAAACAATTAATTTTGCATATTTTCTATATAAAAATACAATTACCTATACACCTAACCATATTTTAACCAATAGAAAAATAAACTGCAGCATAAAATTAATAAATTTTGCATCGAAAGTCAAAAACGACACTTATTTTGTAACAAAAAAACTTCTCTAAAACGACACTTAATATGAAACGGAGGGAGTATTAGAGTTTGCTTTCCGTTGCTGACTTGCTGTTAGCCCGTTAGTTACGAGTTCTCTTCGTTTTGATGTTTGGGCACATCTACTTGCTACTCTCTGTTACCTCCATATATCATTTGATACATCAGCAAAATCTTAAGCTCAATATTAGGCCTGGGCATTTTCCTCGGATCCGAGGACCCGATCCGAAAAAGTCACGAAAACTCCCGGTACGGGTAAGAACTGCAGCGATCATTTTACCTTATTTGGTCTGGTTATGGAGGACCCGTATGTCTTGGACTCGACCAAACCGAATCTGAGACCCGATGAGGTACCCAAACTACCTGAAATTTTTAGTATATATTAGGTATATATGAGTGTTTCAGTATATTTTTGGTACTATGTATATTTTCAAAAATTTGAGATTTAGATTTTCGGGTATGGTTTTGGATTTCGAGTAAAATTTTAGATTTCAAAAATATAATTCGGAGAATCAGATAAAAAATTGAGTATTTATCATGTCTTTGGATCAGATTTTGGGTATAATTTGAAATATTTCTTGGTATTTAAATATTTTCAGGTATTTTTTGTGTGTTTTAGGTATTTTTGGATCGAACCAAACAAGACCCAAACATAACCCGATCTGGAACCGAACCCGATCCGGTAAATTTTAATTATCCTATTGGTCCAACAATCTATGACTCGAACCAACCCAGACCCGACATTCCCGGCATAACCTGAACCAAATCCAAACCGACAAATTTTAATTATCCTATTGGATCTAAATATTTAAGCCCCAATGACTCAAAGGATCCAAATCCGACATCCGGCCTGAACCGAACCCGACCTGAATGCTCAGGCCTACTCAATATTAATCTAGTATACATGGTTCTTGATTCCATGTTACTTTCTCTCGACTCTTAAAGGCTTGGACACAGATTGTCACAAACCAGTACATGATCAACTTTGCATGTTTTCAGTAACTGAGCTTGTTGCATAAGTTTTAGTTTTGGTTCTCTGAAGGAAAGGGAAATGAATTCCTCAGTCTCTCCGAGCATTTGCAAAAACTTAATAAGTTGATTCATAACAAAACCTATCAAAACTAATAGATAAGAAGATGAAAGTATTTTTTAGCTGCAAAAGAAAAACTATCATTTCGTTTGGTCTGAATACTGACCTCACCTCGGTTGTCATCAGTTCATAAACAAAGTGAGGACAATGAGCAACTGGGTGGTTCATGATATATATATATATGCCTTAACTAAGTCCATCTATTTGTAGACAAGCCCTGTCCTTGGACATTTGACTTCACCTTCGTTCTTGTCCGCCATTTTATTGAGAGCCTGCGAGTACATTACACCATCAACGCAAAGCAAAAGTAAGTAACCCAACTTTTAAAATTGTAAACTGTTAATGATAGTGTAAAATCCGGTTTGCGGTATATGTTAGAAACTTTAAGAGAATTGATTTGACTACTTATGTCACCGGTGAGCTTATCTTTTTTAGCACACATCCGTTTAAAAGTTGTGGCCTATTAACCGTGGTCGGTTGAAGCGTTACAGATAGACGAATGTCACTAATCACTATCTGGTACAAAAGAAGTTGTACAAGAACAAAATCAAACCTTGGTCCTGTAGACGTAGCCCTTGGGAAAAACTTGTGGTGAGTTCTCTGTGTCCATTAGCTCCTTAGAAATATAACAAACAAGCTTTGAATGGTGCTTCTTAGAGTACAGTAGAGGCAAAGCTAGCTTCCGGAAGCTCTCTTGTGAGAGCAGGTCTTCCTTGGTACAACCTTCTTCAAAACCATATCTGGGTCATGTCAAGGTACAAAAACTCAAACCACAATAAGAATCCCATTATGGTGTCATTATGAAATTTTACGTTCTTCCCCTTTTATTTTAAATAGACATTAAAACCATCAAATTTGACAGAGTTTGATGAATCCGGAGTTTTGAGCGCAGACAAGCCTGCTTGTAAGTAGATGTTCAGTAACGGCTCCACTGTCATGCCATATAACTTGCAAAATTCTTGTTTAAACTGATGAACTAAAGCATCCCACTGCTGTAGTTCAAAAAAAACCTGAACATAGCATACATGCCAGTTGATTAGCAATGTATCAAGAATCAATTAAGATTCAACAAGAGACAAACATATATTGAAGGATCACGAAAGCAAGCTGGTGTAAACAAGAGACAAACATCCTTCTGATTTTTTTCACTAAACGAGTATATGGGCATTCATGAGACGCAGGCCTTATAACCAGAACGTAAACTGCATCTAACATACCCTTCACTTTACCGATAAGTCGTTTTCATTGCTTATTAAAAAAAAAGGAACACACAGATGTATAGCATGATCATGCTGCAAGGAACTACAAGTGGTTAGAACTCATGGAGGTACATAGAAATATAGAATGATCATGCTCCAAGAAATTACAAGTGATTACAAATCTCCAAATAATGTTTATATATAATCAGTGTCAAGAGATAGAGAGTTTTGTATTGTTCCATTCAGTAATATTCTCAACACTGCTGAATCCAAATGATCGACGGCATCTCTGAGCCTGCAAATTCTCCACATTGCTCCCTCTTCCAACTGAGTGATCAGACAAAAAAACAAGCATGTTAACTATACCATAACCCTTTGTAATAGTTATATAAACATTTAAATATATAACTAACGTTGTAGTTATACTAAAAGTTATAGTTTATATAATAAAATTTATCAATAACTTATTCTGACCATCAATAAGAAACTTTAATAAATTTATTTCATTAAAATTAACGATGAAATATTTGTAATTACTTTAATCATAATATCTTTTGGTATCTTTTATTTTAAATATAAATTTACACTATTTTTTTTTTGTCGGCCAAATTTTATTACGAAATAATATCAGAAATTACAAGTGATTCCAAAAATCTTGGACAAGAATTGAATACAAACCATAAAGAAGAAGAAGTAAGAGCCATCTTAGCTAAAGTATCAGCACATTTGTTAGTATGTCGAGGACTGTGTCGAAACGGAGAAGTCGAAAATAATGTCTTCCATTGAAGTATCTTTGTCATGGTCACCTTAATTGTGATATCACTACAAGAAAATAGGCTCATTCCGAGGGTCGAAATCGTCGGTATGTCGTCGGAATAAAGGTATTCCGACGACATACCGAGGAAATAAGTCCTCGGAAAAAACTCCTCGGAATATTCTGACGGAATTCCGAGGAAACAATATTCCGAGGAAACTGTGAGGACGGCAGTTCGTCGGAAAAGTCCTCGGAAAATTCCGAAGAACACTGCCCTCGGAAAATTCCGAGGGAACTGTTCCTCGGAATTTTTCGAGGGTCTCGTTCCTCGGAATATACCGAGGGATGCCCTTCCTCGGAAAATTCCGAGGGACAAGTTCCTCGGTATATTCCAAAGGAAATGTTCCTCGGAATATCCCAAAAGAATATTTTTTTTAAAAAAAATTAAATTTTTGAAATTTAAATTCAAAAATATAAAATTAAAATTAAAATTAAAAAACATATTATATAAAATTCAAAGTCATACAAATAAAAATAAAACATTCAGAGTTTTTTAAAAAAAAAACTACGGGTTTTGAGAATTCGGGTCTGGCATGCTCGGGAACACCTCGTTCGGGTGCAACCTCCTCATCATCTCCATCATTTGCTCGTTCAGCCTCCTTTGTGCCTCAAAGCCCGCCTGTTGAGTCGCCATTTGGGTCTCCAACGCAGATATGCGATCATCTTTGTCTTGCAACTGACCCATTAGTACTTCTGGATCAACAAATGGCGGTGGTGCAGCAGAAGACGGAACCGACCGGGACCGACGACCCAAACCGAACAAACGGCCCTTCTTCTTTGGAACCGACTGAAATAGAAAAGTGCCAAATTTAAATAATAGAAAAGATGAATTGAACTTTTAAAAAAGAACTTACCGATTCAACGATTTCGTTGATCCGAACCCGAGGCAAGTAGGTCGAACCCGTCGAATCGTAATCCTAGGTTTGAAGTTGAGACACTTCGTCTTCCAGCTAAGTGTCGATAAGGGTGACCACATCCTTCACAACACCATCATCAATCTCGCCGGTCTTCTTGTTGGTATACGCCCTCTTCATTAGGGCGAGATCATCAACCGGCTCGCCATCATTTTCTTCCGCCTTGAAAAAAAACATAAATTAAACAAACATTAGTAATTAGAAGAAATGCACAGAAATAAAATTTAAAAACTTAAATAATAGAATAAAAAAGACTAGCTTACCATGCGATCCCCCAGAGTGGCAATAGATTGAGCATCCAAGTTATGCTTGAAGATGCCCTTCCCTTTACGGTCGCTCATGCGGTTGATGGAGTTGGTGGAAGATGTTTGTTTCGTCTCATTCTTACTCCAATGCACACCCAACTCTTGCCAGACCGTGGGGTTCATCGACTTTGGGACCTTTTAATAAAAAAAATTGTTAAATAAATAAAAAAATATTTTATTAAATTAAAATATTGTTTAATAAATTAAAACGAACCTTGTTTATTTCCCACTTCTTCTTCCACTCGTGGATCTGCTTCTCATAGTTCTCCATAACTTTATGGACGAAGTAGTGATAGATATACAAAGTTTCATCGGCATTCCACTTGAATTCTTGCTGAAAATAAAACAATATTAGTAGAAAATTTATATTAAAGATTAAAAATATAAGTAAAAAAATTAGAATACTTACCGCAAACTGTTGAAACCACAGATGCTGCTTGTCGACAGGGAAGTCGGTGAAAGTCGGATGTCCTTGTCGAGGGCCGAGTACATCATACGGTTGATCCATGCGCTGATCCCGTTCGAGGATCGGTTGAACCTAATAAAAAGAACAAATTATTAAAAATGAATCAAATTTTAATGAAAAAAAAAATTTAGTTACCATGTTTGACCCCGTCCATGTGGATACAGAGTGAGATAGGGAAGATGGTCACGACCGGGCTGTCGAACAAACTCCGCAACTCTCATCACTCCCGGAGGACCCTCTGGAGCAGGAGCAGGAGCGGGTGCAGCAATGGGAGCGGGAGGAGCATGAGAGGGAAATGGAAAGGGAGATGTATGGTAGGAGCTGTGGGGCGATACGGAACCCTGAATGGAGTGGCTCCCCGTACCACCACGACTACGACACTGTCGAGGTTGGCTCTGATCATCATAAGACCTGTATATATATATATATATATATATTTTAAAAAAAAAAATCTCAAATAATAGTTTTAATCACATTAATAGTTTTATAGATATTAAAAATGTTTTTTTTAATAATTAAAAAAATAGTTTAATATTTTTTTAAAAAATTATTATTATACATGATTTATATATATAATTACAAAATAGTTTAATAATTACAAAAATAGTTTAATATTTTTAAAATAGTTATAAATCGTTTATAAATATTTTTAAAGATTGAAAAACGTTTTTAAAAATAGAAAAACATTTTTAAAAATCAAAAAATGTTTTAAAAATACAAAAAACGTTTTAAAATAGTTAATAATTACAAAAATATTTTTAAAATAGTTGTAAATCGTTTATAAATATTTTTAAAAATTTAAAAACGTTTTTAAAAATAGAAAAACGTTTTTAAAAATCAAAAAACGTTTTAAAAATACAAAAAACGTTTTAAAAATAAAAAAATAATTCTAAAAAAAAACTAAAACAACAATCAAAACAACAATCCTAACTTAAACTATCCATTCAATCCTAAACTATCTATCAAACAACCTATAATCCGAAAATCTAATCTCACAAACCCTAAGAAATTGAAAAATACAAGGTTTACATAGATTATTACATGATTTTTGAGTTGAAATAGAGATGTGGGGTTGGGTAGTCGGAATCGCCGGCTGGTGTTGAGAGAGATCGGAGAGAAATGAGAGAGATGAGAGAAATGAGAGATGCGGCGGAGAAGAAGAAGAGAAGTGTTGTGTTTTGTATTTAAGAATTCCGAAGGATACGGGGTCGTCGGAATTCCTTCGGAATAATTAACTTAGGGTTCGCGAAAATTTTCACGCGGATTGGTTTTCCCGGGTAAGCAAAATTCCGACGAACATTAACTTCCTCGAATTCCGAGGAAATTCAGAGGAACTAGGGATCTGGGTATGAAAAATCCCTGTTCCTCAGAATTTCCTTGGAATTTTCCGAGGAAATTCCGAGGAACAAGGGTTTGGGGTTTCAAACCTCGAATTTTTGGGCCGTATTTCATTTTTTATACAAATGTAATTCATACCATTGAGGATTCTTTGTATAGATGATCATAAACCATGAAATAACAAAATTTCATAAATAATTGTAAGTATTCCCTTTAACGTTTATTAAAGTGTAAAAGAGTTTCTCTTATGTTGTGTGGTTTTCATTCATGCAATCGTAAAATTGTTTGTTATCGTCTGAAACACCAAATTTTAAATTCATAATCTGGTTAAGACACTTAATGAAGGTTATATACGTGTTAATCAATCCGCAAAACCTTGTTTTCGGTTAAAAACCTCTTGTTCCTCGGAATTTTCTGAGGAAATTCTGAGGAAACCCTGAAAATTGTAACTTTCCTCGGAATTTCCTCGAAAAATTCCAAGGAAATTCCGAGGAACTAGGGATCTGGGTATGAAAAATCCCTGTTCCTCGGAATTTCCTTGGAATTTTCCGAGGAAATTCCGAGGAACATGGGTTTGGGTTCTGAAAAACCCATGTTCCTCGGAATTTCCTCGGTATTTCTATTAAAAAAAAAAAACTAGTCTGTTTCCGAGTCGTCATCACCGGATGAATCTGAATCTGGATCTTGGTGAAACTCTCCAATAACTGGTTCATTCTCTGCGTGAACGACGGCTTCCTCTGCGAAGTCGGTTAAATCGACTACAAGGCCACCTTCAGCTACATCTTCTGCAGCACTTAAGTTGCCGGATGTGATTGGTTGTAGTGGGTCTTCCAGCTCAGAACTTCCCTGAACTCGGCCTCTCGGGTTGAGTCTTGTAACAGTAACCCATGGATCATCTCTGTTCCTTATCCGGGGGTACTTGATATAACAAACCTGTAACATTTAAAAAATTATTAGTAAAAGTATAAATTATGATCAATCATTATGAATAATTAACATTTACTTACCTGATCGGCCTGAGAAGCAAGAATGAAAGGATCATAATATTGCAGCTTTCGCCTCGAATGTACTGATGTAACACCAAATGCATCTGTTCTCACACCTCGATCTGGAGTGTTGTCGTGCCAATCACAATAGAAAACAGTACAACGCAATCCAAGCATGCCCAAATACTTGATTTCTATAATCTCACGTATGTGTCCGTAGTATACATCATCTCCTGATGCAGAACAAACACCAGCATCATAGGTCGTACGCGAACGTCTCCTCTTTTTAGTTGTGAATGCATATCCCCGAGTACAAAATCTCGGATATGACTTCACAACATAGTTTGGTCCAACCACCATCTCGCGTATCCAATCGTCATATGTTTCACCTCTGGCCAAACCAGCTGACACCTATTAATAGCACATATATAATGAATTCTCTCTGCCTAATTTCTTCTAGGTCCTCCTCTGTGGCGTATCTATATTCGAACCGCTTTTCTGCCATAAAAATCCTGTACATGTGATGACAATAATGTTTTTAAAAAGGTATAAATGTTAATTTGTTAAAATAAAAATTTGTAAGATAATAAACTTACCTCTCATATTGAAGAACATCTTCGCAATTGGTGAGCAAATATGTTTGCAAATGACTTCGCTCCTGCTCAGTAAGTCGACGGTCCTTTGGTTTTCCGCTAAGTCATCCAACATCTGTGAAAATATCTGGAACCTTAACATGATATGTTGCCCGTTCGCCTCTATCATCATGCCGAGCAGGTCTTCTGTTTTTGGTCTGAACTCCTGCTGGAAAGTAGTACTCGGCAAAGTTTGATATTTCTTCATTGATCATCTGTGCGACTATAGAACCTTCCACCCTACTTAAATTTTTCACCTTCTTCTTCAAATGGAACATATACCGCTCATACAGATACATCCATCTATACTGCACAGGACCACCAAGTTCCAATTCTCTTGCCAGGTGAATAACAAGATGCTCCATAACATCAAAAAATGAGGGAGGAAATATCTTCTCAAGGTTGCACTGAATCACGGCTATGTTAGTCTTCAGATTTTCAATACCTTCAAGAGTCACTGATCTGGTGCATAAATCGCGGAAGAAAGCACTTATCCCTGCAATTGCTTCATGAACATTTCGTGGTAATAGTTCCTTGAAGGCAAACGGAAGGAGGCGTTGCATCAACACATGGCAATCGTGACTTTTCAAGCCAATAAACTTTCTTTCCTTTATGTCGATACAATTACGCAAATTAGATGCGTAACCGTCTGGAAACTCCACATCGTTTGAAATCTAATCAAAGAAGGCATTTTTTCCCTCTGCATCAAGTCGGTATATGGGAAAAGGAGCCCTACCATTCCCATCAACATGAAGTTCTGAACGAGCGCATATATCGACTAAATCCAGTCTTGACTTCAAATTATCCTTTGTTTTACCTTGAACGTTAAGGATCGTGTTCATGAGATTGTCAAAAAAGGTCTTCTCAATATGCATGCCATCTAAATTATGCCTTAGCAGATGATCCTCCCAATATGGCAGATCCCAGAAAATATTTTTTTTGTGCCAGTTATGTAGTTCTCCAACAGCATCTACCGGAAAATGCTCATGTCCACCGACGTCTGGCGTCCTTGCTGCACCAAAATCTCTTAGTTGTGTCTTCAAACCTAACCCACTAACTTCTTCAGGTGGACCATCAAACACCTGCTTGTTCTTCCTAAACAAAGTCTTACTCCAACGGTATGGATGATCAGGTGGTAGGAATCGTCTGTGACAGTCAAACCAACACGTTTTTCTTCCGTTCTTTAGTTGGAAAGCATCTGTGTCATCTTGACAATATGGACATGATAGCCTCCCATGTGTTGTCCATCCAGATAACATACCATATGCTGGAAAATCACTTATTGTCCACATTAGTACTGCCCGCATTTGAAAGTTCTCTTTACACGAAATATTGTATGTTTCAGCACCTTCAGCCCATAGTTGTTGCAACTCATATATTAGTGGCTGAAGAAACACATCAAGTGATCTCTTAGGATGCTCTGGTCCGGGAACGAGAATGGAGAGAAACAGAAACTCTCGTCGCAAGCACAAGTTTGGGGGTAAGTTGTATGGTGTAACAATGACTGGCCATAGAGAATATTGTCTTCCACTCTTCCCATACGGGCTGAAACCATCAGTACATAATCCAAGGTAGACATTTCTTCTCTCATACGCAAAGTTGGGATACTTTGATTGGAAATGCTTCCACGCTTTTGCATCTGAAGGATGTCTAATCTCACCATTTGTTGAGTGTTCTGCATGCCATCTCATTCGTTGCGCTGTGCGTTCTGAAAGATACAACCTCTGCAACCTTTCCGTCAAAGGCAAATACCACATCCTCTTATATGGCACTGGAACTCTTCCACTCGTATCTTTATAACGAGGCTTCCCACAAAATTTACATGTAATCCGCTGGTCATCCGCCCTCCAATAAATCATGCAGTTATCGCTGCATACATCTATTACTTGATAAGATAAACCAACACCAGCTACGAGTTTCTGAACCTCGTAGTATGAACCTGGAGCTACATTATCCTCAGGTAGAATACCTTTAACAAAATCAGCTATCGCATCCACACAATCTTCAGCCAAGTTATAATCTGTTTTAATGCCCATCAGTCTTGTAGCAGATGATAAAGCTGAATGACAATCTTTGCAACCTTCGTACAATGGTTGCTTTCCAGCATCCAACATATCATAAAATCTCCTAGCTTCTGCATTGGGTAAATCTTCCCCACTAAAATGATCATTTACCATCTGCTCAGTACCTACACCATAATCTACATCCGTTCTAATAGGTTCTTCTAATCTAACCGCCGGCTGAGGTTCGCTAGTACTACCAAGTTCATAATTAGTTTCCCCATGATGATACCAAATTTTGTAACTTCGTGTAAACCCACTCAAATATAGATGAGTCCAAACATCCCACTCTTTAATAACCTTTCTATTTTTACAATTAGAGCAAGGACATCTTAACTTACCTGTTTCTGCTTCTGGTTGTCGGCCCCCATGAATTCGGTTATACCTCGTTTGTATTCTTCCGTAAGCAATCTCGTGTCCGGATCCAAATGAGGTCGATCGATTCAAGAACGAAAATAATTTGAAGAATACATGTTTTTTTGAAACCAAATTCGTGATAGTAGGAGGGAAGAAGAAGAAATGGAGTGGAATGAAGAGGAAGAGGGGTGGCTGAATTTATAGATGAAATCCTGCCGACATACTGAGGAAATTCCGAGGAGAACCGACACTTCCTCGGAATTTTTAAAATCCCCCAACAGCTCTCTAACGGCTACAAAAAGTCCTCGGAATTTTTGAAATAACCGTCGGTTTTTTTCCGACGAACACTGTTTCCTCAGTATTCCCTCGGAATATTTCGAGGAACTGGGTCTTCCTCGGAATTTCCTCGGAAAATTTCGAGGAAATTCCGAGGAAACCACATTTTTTTCTTTCCTCGGTTTTTCATCAGAAAATTCCGAGGAACTCAGTTTCCCTCGGTATGTCCCTCAGAATAACGATGTTTTCTTGTAGTGTATTGATTTCTTCAGAATTAAGAATATTGTTTAAAGTGTTGTTATCACCTTCGAAAATGACCTTTCTGTAACCTAAGGACCAGCAGGCTTGCATAGCCCATAGAAGTGCAGAACCCTCTGCTTCTAAGATAGATGATCTGCCTTCAAATTGGCCCATACCACAATCAAGAAAAATACTTGTACTATTACGAATGATCCATCCCATTCCCGAGTTTGTATTACCGTGATGATGAGACACATCATAGTTACATTTCACCCAACCTCTAGGGGGAGGCTTCCACTTCCTGTGTGGTCTATGTATTGTTTGCCCTAGTGCCATATTGACCGCCGAAATTGTCGTTGTACTGTGAATCCATTCATGAGTATCGCTAATAATCATATCAACCAAAAGCATTTCTGATCTAGTAGTGAATGAATAGTTGAGATCATTTTGACTTTTCCATAATCGCCAAAGTGTCCAAATTGGAATTAAGCGAATCTTTCTATCTATGGAAACATCCTTTGAAAAGTTGAAAATGAACTTTAGTTTGTCCTCCACAATTATTGTAGAATCAAAGAAGATTGATGTCGAGATCCCTAACATCCTCCAAACTCTTTGAGCATAATAACATTGGAAAAATAAATGATCAGTGGACTCAACATGTTGACAGCACCGAACACATGTAAGATCAATGGAGATATGCCGAAAACTTAAGTTTTCTTTTATAGCTAAAGCTTTAGAAAGAAGTCTCCATAAAAAATGTTTGATCTTAGGTGTTGTATCAACCTCCCATATTGCTTTAGATAGGTCAGGATGGGAAAAAAGCGGGGGTGTAGAATGATGAACACCTGGTTCTGATCTCTTAGAAAATCGGTATCCTGAACGCACCGAATATACACCAGTGTTTGTATAAGGCCAGATAATGAAATCATGGAGGTTGTCATCAGGAAGACAGATCTTGTTTATCAGATAATGATCCTCTTGATCAATGAGATCCATCAGTTCTTGTTGATTCCATTGTTTAGTATCTTTATCAATAAGGACTTCGACCGGTAAGTTCGGGTGCGTAAAAGGTAATAACCCAGGAGATCTTGGTGGAATCGTAGGAAGCCAATTATCTGAAATTGTGGTTTTCATTCCATTCCCTATACAATGTTGTACACCTTGTGAAAGAAGGTCTTTGCCAAACAACAACGATTGCCATCCATAAGAAGGTTGAGAACCTCTTTTTGCCTGTAGAATGTTTGTTCGTCTAAAGTACCGGTGTTTTAGAGCTCTGTACACCAAACTATTTGGGCGATGCAAAATTTTCCATACTTGATTAGCAAGTAACGCTTGGTTGAACTTATAGAGTTCCTTAAATCCCATTCCACCTTCTCGTTTTGAAAAAGTCATCTTCTTCCAAGATAACCAGGCTAGTTTCCTATGTTGTTCTGTTGATCCCCACCAATATCCTGATATCAACCTATCAAGTTCAGAACATAATTGCATTGGAAGTTCAAACACATGCATCGAAAATACTGGCATAGCAAAAGCAACAGCTTTGAGTAGTGTTTCTTTCCCAGCTGTCGATAAAAACCTCGTCTGCCAACCATTGATCTTTGCATGAACACTATCTTTGATGTATTGGAACATCTCCCTTTTCCTACCATTGAATTGTTCAGGTAGTCCTAGATATTTACCTCCACCTCCAATATTTGGTATATTCAATGTAGTTTGAATACTTAACCGGGTGTGATCAAAAACTTTTGAGCCAAATGTGATGCTTGACTTTTCAAGATTAATGAGCTGGCCTGATCCTTGTTCATATACTTTGAATATCTTGAGAAGTTCTTTAGAATTGTCATGATCAGCTTTGAGAAAGAAAAGAGAGTCATCTGCGAACAATAGATGTGATACGGCTGGTCCTCCAACGGATAGCCGTAGTGGTGTGATTACTCGATCAATTCTGCTCGTTGAATGAGCGAGGACAAGACATCCGCACAAAGAATAAATAAGTAAGGTGATAGAGGGTCACCTTGACGTATGCCACGAGAAGCTGTAAAATTTCCATAAGGACTTCCATTTATTAAAACTGAGAAAGAAACAGTTGAGATACAAGCTTTTATCAATGCAATCCAATGAGCAGAGAACCCCTTTTTACGTAAAACCTCTTCTACGAATCTCCATTCCAAACGATCGTAAGCTTTACTAACATCGGTTTTGACCGCCATATAATTCCTTGAACATCTTTTATTAACCTTCAGAGCATGAAAGGCTTCATGTGCAAGAATGATATTATCAGTAATTTGTCGACCAGAAATATACGCTGCCTGATGCTCTGAAACTAACTCTGATAGGATCCTTTTTAATCTTCCAACCAAGATTTTGGAAATAATTATGTAAGTAACATTACAAAGAGATATGGGACGGAAATCTTTCATTGTCTGTGGATTGTCTATTTTGGGTATAAGGCAAATGTTAGTACGATTAGTTTCCTCATCCATAATACCTGTTTCGAAAAATTCCCTTACTGATTTTGTCACTGCTGGACCAACAATATCCCAATATCTGCGATAGAAAGCTGCCGTAAAACCATCCGGACCTGGTGCCTTATTAGAGCCAATAGAAAAAACACTTTGCTTAATCTCAGCATCAGTAACCTCACAAGTTAAATTGTAATTCATGTCCTCAGTGACAACACAATCAATATTCCTCAACACCTCTGTAAACTGCGAATGATGAGAGGAAGAAAACAGTTCACGAAAATAGGTAATAGCTTCGTCTGCAATTTCTTTATTGCCATGTATGTCATTACCATCCTTATTCTTAATGGACAAGATTTTATTACGTGCTCTGCGATTCCGAGTGGAAGCATGAAAAACACCGAGTGTTCCTGTCACCTTTACGTAACCATTTAACTCTGCTTTTGAGCTTCCAATAGGATTCCTCTTGTCTATATGCTTTATCCAAAGCATACCTAAGCTCTTGTAGTTCTCTGTGTGTGACTTGCTGGTCCGTATGAGCAGAATCAATCTGTTGTATTAGGACGTTGATCTCTTTTGCGGAATTGTGTATACCATTTCTTTTCCAACTAGATATATAATGTCGACACTGTCGGATTCGTTTATTGATAGACATTGAACTATAGTCCTGATTATCATTCCAACCATTGGTAATGACTGTTTTAAATTCAGGATTATTGGCTAAACGTTTATCAAAACGAAATGACTTACGTGCAAACTCATTATCATGGTTCTCTCATTCGTCCTCCCATCTTCTCATTAGCGCAAAGGATTTCATTGAAATCACCACACATTAACCAAGGACCTGTTCTTTTTGTAGCAATTCTTTCTAATTTCTCCCAGAGAATATGTCTGAGACTTCTAACATGATTGCCATAAACACAAGACAAATAGAAAGAGATCTCTTTATTGATTATCTTACAATCGATCAATCTTTCATCACAAGAAATGAATGAGATTTCAATATTCTTGTTCCAAAATAATGCTAAGCCTCCCCTTACACCAACAGGAGATACACACTTAACAAAATCATAACCTAACTGAGCACCAACATCACGGATTGAATCATCGGGATTCTTTGTTTCAACAAGAAAGAGTATGTCCGGGGAATAAGATTTCTTAATCCCTTTAAGGCGTCGAACTACCAGGGACCCCTTCAGCCCTCGGCAGTTCCAAAACATTGTATTCATGTCTCCTCCGGTGGCTTCTGGCCCACCGTGCCGTCTCTGTTTTGATATTGGTTATCGTTACTTGTGTGCCTTCTTGAAGAACCCAACTCATAATCGTTAGGGAGGGAATACCAAACCCGTGCATCTTGTGTCTCTGCTTGAACTCGCTTCCTTTTGGAGAGGTGTTCCTCCATCTCCTCGGTTACATACCAGTTGCGTAAATCACAGTAAGCAGACTGTGTATTCTAAGCAGGACCATGCTCCTCTGTTCTGCGTTTCTTATTTGAAGTATCTTTGCCTTCATTATCACTTTCAGTGGCCTCTGGGACATCTTGTGATTGATGTCGGTTTTCGTTATTTGCGATATCAGGAAAACCAGGAGGATGATCATCGCTACCATCGTCATTGTCATCATCATCTTGTGGCGCAATCTGAGGACCAATCATGTTTGACGGACACTCAGATGCATTGTGGCTCAGCATGCCACAAACAGTACAAAAACCTCTAAGCTTTTCATAACGAAACGAGAGAGTAGTTATTTGGTTTCGAAATTGAAACTGGCGTTGGAATCGTAAAGGTGTTTATGTGTTCCACAGCAAACGAACACGGACATAATCCACACATGAAGACCCCTCCACGTTGAAGTCTGTTTCCATGAATTGCCCCATAACATGTCCAATATGGATCACCATTCGTTGAGTTAAGAATTGAATAGGGATCCCCCTAACTTGAACCCAGAAAGATATAAACTTTAAATCATCATCACAATGGTTAGGATGCCACCGTTGAATGGAACACATCCATTCATTAAAAGACCAAGGGCCACGACGTAGCACATATAGCATCGCTTCCTCAGATTTGAAAATGAATTGGATTTTCTGATTCTGTAATAAGCGGCATGTAACCTCGTCACTAAATCCCCACAACCTTGGGAACGCTGACATCATAGCACGCAGATTTTGTCTTCTAGGATTGATTGGTCGGGTTATCAGAGAGAACTTGTTTTCTCAGAAGCTTCGTCGCATAGATCGATTGGGAGATTGACGATGTCATCAAAACCCAATGAAATATCTTGAAGCTTTTTGTGAATTTTATCTGACATAACTAACAAGAACAGAGGGAATCTTAAATTTGAACTCTGATCACAACAGAACAAAGACGAGATACAAGACTGATTTATAATACATGGGTTAGGAGGACTCCTAATAACCGCCGTATCATAACCGTCTGGAACAACCGTCGATAACCGACGACAATCGCTCTCCGATGAGAGAAAAGACACCGTTTTGGTGAAAAGGTACGATCGCCTTTGCGATCGCTAAAATTTCGCGAGAGAAAAAACCATTTACACTATTAAAGTAGAAGTTATGACTTCTTTTATGTGTGATTTTTTTAGTTGGACTTTCCTTTAGAAATTGATGAATGTATTTATTTAAGATTAACAATATAAAATATGTGTAAGTATCTTAATCAAAATATCTTTTGATCTCTTTTCAATTTAAATTAATATAGATATCTTTTGAAAATTCTAATAAATTTTATGAAAAATTATTTTAAGAAGATATCAATTTTTAAAACTTATTTAAATATTTTCACTAATTTCGTAATTATAATAAAATATTATTATACATTAACATCTATTTTATTATCGTTTTTTAAAAGAAAAATAAAAATGCTATCATATGTTTATTAATTTTATTATCATAATATATCATATTACAAATTATTATACTGAATTTAATATGATAAGATTATATTAAATTGTTATATTAATATATTTTATTATCAAAAATATAAATATTTATGTTAAAAATATAATATATTAGCGAAGCGGGTTAATACACTATAATATATTAGTATATATGTATACAATTTAAATATTTTAAATTTTTTATATACAAGAATATTTTATCTAGCATAAATAAATATAAAAATGATAAAATGTAATCTAAAATTTTGAAATGCGGGTAAAAGCCAAAACTTTTATTTTAAAATATGTTATTTTATGCATATATTAATTTGACTGATAATCAAATGCAAATCTAATAATACAAATATATAATAAGAGGCGATAAACACATGTAATGATTTAAAATACGTGATTAATTACGATTTGTAATCTACAAAATTATTGTATTTAAAATATTTATATATAATATTTAAAATATGATTAAGTTAAAAAGTATGTCACTAATAATGTAAAATAAATATCTATAAATATATAAATAAAAACAAAAATCGGCGTGATTGTGTGCATCAAAATCTAATATATATTATTATATTATGTATTTTTTTAGTGAAAAAATGAAAAATGGACATGAGGAGGAGAAAGAAGAGAATGATGTTGATTGATTTTCAGATATGTTACAAATACACGAGTGAACCTTATTTATAGGAGAAGAAAAATTTATGTATATTGACATGAGAATTAAGGGAAAATAGCCAATTTCGACCCCAACAAATTCAGTCGTGCCAAATACGACCCGAACAAAAAGTCAGTGCCAAATACGACCTCAACTGAATTATAATTTAAAAAATATACCCAAACTTCTTAAAATGTGCCTAAATCTACATTGACTCTAATAAAAGTTAGTATACCGTTAACAAGATAAAACGATGTCGTTTTAACTTAATTTTTTATAAAAATATATTCATTCCAAGACTCGAACCCATGTCTTGGTAATCTTTAAAGGGGCACACTAACTATTAGACTAAAAGAAAATTTAAAATATTATTATAAATTTGAAATTATATATATTACTATACTTATTCATCTTATCCAATTAAATTTTTGGTACTAATTATTTCTGATTTATATAAATACATTAACATGTTATTAATTGTCATATATTTAATAAACTTATATTAAACTAAAATATAAATAATAAAAGATTTATACTTATATAAAATTAATTGTACTTAGAACTTTGAAACTATCTAATAAAAAAACTATATAATGTTTTTAAAAAATTAAACCTTTAATATTAATTTTCAAAATTAATATAATATGCTTTATATTTTATGTTTTATATATTTTAGTTATTTTTTAATATGTGTAATATTTTGAACAAAATATTTTATTGAAATAAAGGTAAAAGGCCTCTTAACATTTTGAAAAAAATATCACAAATATATAATATTAACTTTTAAAAATAAAAAAAATCACTTGTGTTTAAAAATTAAAAATATTTTATATAATAAAAGTTTATAAATAGCTTCAAAGCCTGAATTATATTTAATATCATATAATTATAAATCTTTTATTATTTATATTTTAGTAAGATATAAATTTATTAAAGATATGATAAGTAAAAAATATGTTAATGTGATTTTATAAATCAGAAACAATTATCGCCAAAATTTTAAATTGGATAAGATTAAGAAGTATAACAGTTTATATAATTTCAAATTTGAAATAATTTTTTTTTTAAAATAATAATTTAGTCTAGTGGTTTGTTTGCTCCTTAGAAAGAGTATTAAGGTATGAATTCAAGTTTTGGAATGAACATATTTTTTTTTAAAAAAAATTAAAGTTGAGTCAATGTAGATTTAAGCACATTTTGAGAAGTTCAAGTAGGTTTTTTAAATTATAATTAAAATGAGATTATATTTGGCACTGACGATTTGTTCGGGTCGTATTTGGCACGAATGAAATTGTTGAGGTTGAAATTGACATTTTTCCCGAGAATTAACAAGAGGACAAGTGTAAATGACATCTTTACAATTATACACATTTTGTAGTATAAGAGAAAGATAATAATAAACGACGCTCCTCCTCTCCAATGTGCTTATCCGCGCAATGAAAGAATTCAAAAATTTGACATAAATGCCCTCAACGGATACTCTATTTTACACCTCACACACCACCAAAACTATTGAGAGCCGTTTCGATTATTCTTCCTCGTCAAACGCCACAATCTCCCTTTCTCTCTCACTCCGGTCGTCTCAAGACTCTCCGTGTACCGTTATCTAACGGCGTTACTAAATCTGCGTTTCGGTTTCTTCTCCATTCGAATTTCGAAAGATCGCTGTTTTATGGTAAGCCCATAAATCACAAAGATCTTCTCTTTTTTGAATTTTGAAATCTTTGATAAAAGCAATTTGTTTCTTTAATTTTCTTCATCAGTTTCTCCGCAGTGCTACGATTCAGGTTCGATTTCGTGTTTTGATTCTCCATTTGTGTCTTTTAGGGTTTATTGTAGCTTTGAAGATGCTAAGGGTAGTTTGGTCATTTAGTTAGGCCTCACTCGATGTTTACTATGATCAAGTCTTTGAGTTTCTGTATCTCTGAGTAGTAGTAGTAATGCTTGATTATCTATGCATGAACACTCTTTAAAGGTGATCTTTCAATCTTCTGATTCCAGATGCATTTGTGTTAGCATCTTCTTCTGATTGGATTTTAAGATATTAAGGGTAGTTTGGTGTTTTAGTTAGGTCTGTCTTGATGTTTCAAGTCTGAGTTTTTGTATCGCTGAGTAGTTGAATTTATGCAAGTTGTTTGCAAGAACACTTGTTTTGCTGCAAAATGTGATCTTTCAATCTTTTTGATTATGTTTTGGTTCCAGGTGTAGTTGTATTAGCTAGCATCTTCTTTTGGCTGGAGAAAACAATCAATGAAGAAGCTCTTCTTCTTTAGGTCTTCGTCTGGTAATGGAACTGATAAGCAGGCTCACTGTGAAAAAGCAGCAGATACTAAGATGAAAACCCAAGCTAGTAATCAGACTGAACAAGAGTTCGATAGTGTTGATTCAAAAGGTGAAGCTTCTGGTGGTCCAGCTCTTAGACGAAGCCTTTCATTGTCCTCAGCTTTTGATAAGTTTGGAGAAACTTCAAACAATGAGCTAAGCCAGGATAGGCGGCGGAATCATTCATCTCGGTATGCTTTTGATCTTTCTATTAAGAGTTGTTTGATTAGCATGTTTTGGTGTTGTTAATAGTAATGGAAACTATGTGGCAGATGTTTCACTCCAGAAAGACAAGTTAGAGAGAGGAAGTTTGAAGTCCAACAAGATTCATCTGGGAGTTCGTCTACTTGTTCTAGTAATCTCTCTAGCAAAGTTCTGGACCGTTATATTGATGGAGAAGAGCATTTAGAACAGTGCAAGCAAAAGAGTTGTTCTTCACGCAGTGATGTCTCTAGCAGCATTAACCGAAGGAGGCTTCCACCCCGACTCCACTGTACAGTCCCTACATCTCCATCAGACAATCTCAACGACAAAAGGAAGTCACATTCATTTAGAGAAGCTAAAGGAACTCGCCTTCGTTTATCTTCCACTGATCGTGTGGACAATGGATCTAGGCATGGATCGCCACGTTCGCTTGCAAGAAATGTCATTGAAAGACTCTCTGAGACTCATGGAAAGTCAAAGGGGCCAAATCATGAACCCATCACTATTCAAGATGTCTACGGTGGATCCCGTGATAGAACCTTTGATGTCGCAGCCAATGCTTCACTTTCTCAACATTATGAACCAGTGAACGAATATAATCCGCATGGCTATGCAAAGCACCAGCAAAATCATATACATGGTAAGCACATGTATAGGTGTATGGAAGAGGATATTGACTCAGAGCTGAAAATGAAAATAAAAGAAGCTGAGAAGAGAGTGACACTGTTCTCTGAAGAAATGGAGCAGCAGAGATACCTTTCTGACTGTGATTTTGACGTTTCATCTTTGGTTGGGGCGATTAGAAAACTCGAAGATGAGAGGCTCAGGTTGGCATTTGAGAATGTTAATCTGCTGCGCTCCCAAATGGTTGAGAGGGCTTCTGCCAGGGAAGAAATGAGACTGGTGAAGTCAGATTGGGACTTGAACATACAAAGAATAGAGAAAGAGAGGAGTGAGTTGCAGGCTGGATTGGAGAAAGAGCTTGATAGAAGGTCAGGTGAATGGACTTCAAAGCTTGAAAAATTCCAGCTTGAAGAGAGGAAGATGCTAGAGCGTGTCAGAGAGCTCGCTGAGCAAAATGTCTCACTTCAGAGAGAGCTATCGGCTTTTCATGAAAATGAGACAGAGAGCAAAGGCATGATAACACATTTAGAGAGAAGAGTTGCAGAGCTGACCACGGCAGCAGATGAATTGCATGATGAAAACTCGTATCTTAAGCAAACTCTCTCCCAGGTCAAAGAGAGCTACGCAGGTGCTACAGAAGATATTGATTTCTTAAGAAGGAACTTTGAAGAGAAGGATCAAGAATGCAAGGAGTTGCACAAATCTGTTGCAAAGTTTCTGAGAACCTGCAAAGAACAAGAGAAGACAATCGAAGGGCTTCGAGATGGGGTTTCCGAGGAGAGTAAGAAGCAACCGTCAGAGAAGTTGGACCAGTTGGTGAAGAAATTGCAGGTGGAGCAAATAAGGTTGACAGGGATCGAGCTTTCACTTAGAAAGGAAGTTGAAACAATGAAGCTTGAAACGGACTCTCTTCGCCAGGAGAATATCTGTCTGCTGAATCGATTGAAAGGGAATGGCGAAGAGATAGACATTACAACGTTTAAGCTAGAGAATGAGTTGAAGATGCGTATATGCTGCTTGCAAGACCAAGGACTTCCAATGTTAAATGAGAGCAACCACCTGTGTTACAAGTTACTGAAGTTCATCAAAGGGAGGCTAACTCAGTTTAATGAAGCATGTCGGGATACGGGTTCGATGAAGGATGGGTTAAGCGAGCAGTTTATGACTGAATCTGAAATGAAAGTCCATGGAATAAGACGTGGAACTGAAAACTTGAAGAGGAGTTTGCAAACAGTAACAAGTGTGGTGGCTTCAAATTCAGAATCATCTTGCTCAAGTACTGGTAGGCCTAAGGAGCAAAGAAACCAATCAGTTGAAGTGAGTCTCGAAATAAATGTTCATTTCTTATTTATCTTTAATGCGTTCTCATTTATGTTTTTGCTAACGTTTAGCTTAATCTCATGTAGGATAACCTTCGAGCAGAGCTGAGAGCTGAGACCCTGATCACAAGTTTATTACGGGAGAAACTGTATTCCAAGGAACAAGAAATTGAACAGCTGCAAGCAGAAGTAGCAGCAGCAGTACGAGGCAATGAGATTCTGAGATGCGAGGTTCAAAACACTTTAGATAACCTATCAGTGAAGACTCACGAATTGAAGGACCTCAAGCTCCAGGTAATAACATCAGCCCATCCTATGTGTCTTTTTGTGGCTCCTAGTATACAGCTGTGTATATAACTTTACTTTGATCATTTTTGACACCAGATGTTGAATAAAGAAGAAAACATAAACCGGCTTGAGTCAAATCTCCAGGAAGCTGCGAAAGACATAACGAGCTTGAAAACGGTATTACCAAAAGTGTCTGATGAAAGAGACCAAATATGGAGAGAGTTGAGACAATGCTGTGAGAAGAACATGCTGTTGAGCTCAGAGAACGAGACGTTGAGAGGGACGATAGATAAATTGGAGGAGAGAATTTTAGAGAAAGAAGGGGAGATCACAATACTGCAAGACACAATAGGAAGCAAGCATATCAACATCTTCTCAAGTCCTGATTTCTAGTTAGTATTAAGAAGAGTCTTTTCTGTTTTTACTTTTCATAGTCTTCTGTGATTTGTTTTTTTCTTAACACCTTTATCATCATTTTCGATGACGATTTGTCATTCTTTGGGGTTTATAGATATGATTTGTTGTTCTTTTTTTTTGCTTTTGGATTTTGCATATCTCAAAGATAGAAGAAAAGAAGCCAATGAGATATTATAACCAAGATTTGTTTATATATATTGTATCAGGAAAGGATTGAAAAAACATTACATGACACATGCAACAACTGTTCTTTTTGCATTATCTCAAGAGTTCACGAGACCAAGCAAGTCGGCCAACTAGATTGAAACTACACCTGCTTGCTTTCTCCTTCATTGCTCATAAGTTCGTGCTTGCTGCTTCAGTAAAAACTCTGTGCGGCGGGCGAGGAGCAACGTGTGATTCAGAGATATTATACAAAACCAAACCGAGCTGAGTATGATCCCAAAGTTGAAAACAGAGCTAAAGCTTCATAAGAGGTAAAATGACGCTGAGCAAGTCTTCCATTCTATGTGTATATACTGAATGCAAAAGCCAGAAAAGCAATTTTGCTACTTCTTCTTTAGCAGTACTCTCAGAATCTGTCTCATATAAACAACTAAAGACCATATAGAGAGACCTGCAGATACATATAGCAACCCAATACCAGGCGGTAATAGCCTCTCAAAACTGCTATCCCGGCCTGCAAGAAGTATGGTCAGTGCTATCATCTGTGTAGCAGTTTTCCACTTTCCCAAGCTATTTACAGCAACAGCCTAAGAACATTATTAACCCCACTTTCATGAGTAAAGTAGGAACATTAACAAAAAGCTCCGAGAGAGAATGATATAGTATCACTTTTACCTTGGAAAGCTTTCCGTTTTGTGATGCAGCCCACTCTCTTACTGCTGACATAGTAATCTAGAAATGAAAAGTATTACCGTAAAACTTTAGAACCAAGAGCTGTTAAAGTGCAACTTACAGTAAACTATCTATACCTTACCTCTCTACCAATGATGGCAATTGAAGGTACTGTCACTAACCATGGAACTGGTCCTAAGACAATGGCGTCCATAGGTTTGGTGCATAGCAGTATCAATGTTGCTGCTACCATAAGCTGCACACCCATAACTTTAATCAGAAAGATAAGTCTTGTGATGATGATAATGATAAAGTAAGAGACTTTTCTCTCACCTTATCTGCCACAGGATCCAAAAAAGCACCAAACGCAGAGCCTAACCTCATCTGGAAATTAACACAACATCTCAACGTCATCAAGCTTCACATCAAAAGGGTACAGAGAAAAAAGGAAGTACCTTTCTTGCAATGTACCCGTCAAGCCAATCTGTAATGGCAGCTGCAATGAAGATACTCGTTGTGGCAGTTCTCCCCCACCAGCAATCAACGTAAAAAGCTACATTCAAAAACAGAGTAATGAACATTATTCACAATCAAGATGAGGGAATTTTCAGATTGTTAATCAAAAGTTTGAGACTTTCGTCTTAGATCTGATGATTTAAACGTACTCGCGACGAGGATCGGAACGGCGGCTATACGGCCAAGGGTTAATACGGTGGGCAATGTAAGCACTTTAGAATCTTCGCCACCACCATAACTGTTCTGATCCACCGTTACGGTGTCTTCTTTAGCCATATCCGCCGCCACGATACGTGATCTGTTGAATTCGACGATTCGGGTTTCTCTCCGGTGCTTGAGAGGAGGAGGAGGAGGAGAGAAGCAACGTCAAGGCGGTGGCGAGTGGCGACACCTCCTCTGAGGTACCCTAAGCTTTTAAAGAACGCACAACGGCCAACATTAATGAAGCATGAAGGGATGCTAACGTGCGCCAAGGAGGACCGTAACGTGCGCCGTAAGTTGAAGTTGATCAAAAATGGCACATCAAGTTTCTCTAAAAGCTTTTTTTTCTTTTCTATTTTTTTCTTTCTGAGAAATAGTTTAAATAGATATATCTCTCATTTATGGAGTACTAAATTGCCTTCTTCTTTTTTTTTGTCAACACTCATATTAACTTGCTTTATAGCTTCATAATTTGAGAACTCGCTTTGTTTGTATTATCAAGTTTTTCTTTATATATAGCTGATACAAATGCTGAAAGTAGTTGATACTTATTTAAGGTGTTGATGACATGTGGGTAGAGCAAGAACAAAAGGCAACAGAACATGCAAGAAGATTTGCTAAGCAAGGATGCAGCAGCGTAGACTAGATATTATAAGATACATGGACTTTAGGTTAGAAGCCCATATACTTTAACATAATATCATAGCCCACGATCTAAACAATCTAACCCGATCCATTATCGATCATGCCTAAAGTCGGCTCATCGATCCTTGTCCACACATTTCGAGATTGATGTTCAAAGAGTCATCATCTCGAGGGGGCGTATTAGGGACAAAGGTCCCACATCGGTAGTTGGAAGAGATTCTTAGCAATATATAAGATAGATGGACCACTCCACTTATTACCAATTGGTTTTAGGTTGGAAGTCCATCTAGCTTAACAAAAATATGCTTCTCAAGTCTTTGCTTGAAGCGACTTTGCAGTACCAACCTTCAGCACGGTTTGTACTTTAATAGATTGTGTACACAAATAGAAACGACAAACATGTTATTTCATTTCATCCATTCCCAGACTGCAGCGGGATTGGCTTCAAGTGGGTCACGGCGGGTCAGGCCCGCGTGGGCCGCAGTCTCTAGAATAACTACCCAAACTCGCCCCATTGTATGTACAAAATTTTTGCAGGTCGGCCCGTGGGACATCTGATTTTCTACTGCATGCACAACCAAAAGATGAAACGAACATGATCAATATGGTTTGATGTCTAGTCTACTGATGTAAGGAGAGATATACTTTGTTATGATACTTTGAAGATGAAGAGAACATGATTAGTACAATTTGATGTCTAGTCTCTATGTATTATCTCACAAACATCAATAAGACAATGAACAAATCAAGATTGTCTCGAGAACAAGAGCAATGCAGGAAGATTTCTTCTTCTCAAAAGCAATAAGGCCGACTAAGGTCGACTCTGTCAGCAGTAACCTACATAACATGTAATCAACATTATAAAGAACAATTCATTCATTCTTTGAGGTAATCAACATGCAATCAAAAGTAGATCTACTGAAAAAAGAAAGAAAGAACATGAGATATGTACCTGATTTTGTTGCATGCATGTAGATCAAAGGTGAAGGAGAAGAGATGAAGAACACTCGGAGGTCGAATCGTCATCACCAAAAATACAATTTATGTCGGTGGAAGTCGCTTTAACCAAAGACAATTGCTTCTCTTTGTGAAGCTCCTCTGCTACAGTACTTCTGATGATGTGAAGACCGGACTACCGTCGGAGCTTGAATCGTCATCGCTGGAGTTCATACTCTCTCGAGACAGGTCACAAGCTATCACCTTCTTCTCACTCTTTCTCTCGTTTTTTCAGGTGAAACAAGAAATGAAGAAAGAGAGATGTTGGTTTGAGATGCGCGTGGAGGTATCCTCTCTTTCCAAGCCGTTTGAGACTTGATAACACAAAGATATATATATATATATATATATATATATATATATATATATATATATATATATATATATATATATATATATATATATATTTGCAATATATATATATATATATATATATATATATATATATATATATATATATATATATATATATATATATATTTGCTTTGTGCCTCTCCTTCTCCCCAATGTGGGACAAAGTGATTTTAATCACTTAAATATTTTGGGCTTGCTTTATACATGGCCCATTTCTTTTCATATTTAGTCTAATAATAATTGACCCAACAACAAGAAATGAAAAAGAGAGATGCTAGTCCTTGTAATCCCACATGACCCGTCTCAGCCATCCCGAAAAGCCTAGTCCTGCAAGTCATGATCCCACGAGGCCCATTAATTTACAAGCCTAGAAAACCATGCCCAATACTGCCCCACTACAAGCCTTGGTCCAGGTTCAACTTTGTCATCTCAAGCCTTTGTGTACCATAAATGATCTATGCGTTACTTATGACCCGTTTGTACTCTAAACTGGGTAGGCACACATATAAACATGTACGCCAGTAAACCAAGATTCGTCTGCCAAAAGTATCAATGATCAGTTACTGGACCCTGCTCAAAGCAGGATTAGTTTGCTTGCACTTCCATTTGGACTAGGGTAGCGTGATAAGAACAAGGTTAATCTTCTTCTTACACCTCAACACTGTCTTTCAAATCAGCAGAAGAAGAGAGTAACTCTGAACCAAAAGATTGTACACTCCAAGACACTTCCTATAAGTCTTCGAGCATCTCCAATTTTACTTCATTTTTCACTCCAAAATTTAGGAAAAAATATTGTCCTACGTTTAGCCATAATAGCATCTCAGTCACCTGTTATTAATTTTGCGGACTGAAAGTTTTAGACATCACTTTTAAATATGTATTTTTCATATTTGTTGTTAGTTTAAAGATAATGAATATTGAGGTGAGATACAAGACATGAATGGTGTGTAGTAGTATTCGGTAGTATCCTGGTTTTCAAGCCTCTCAAAATGCACATGTTGATGACAGCAGCTTCAAGACAAAAATGGATTAAAACTTGTGAAACAAAGAGGTCTTATCTTCTCTTACACAAACTTGAACGCAGTGGAGTGGTTGGCAAACACAAACATGATCTAATGATAGGCTACACCTTCACCATTTATAACCTCTCCAATACGATACGCAACATAGTCTCCATTCTTGGCTTCTCCAAGTATCCTCGAAGCCGTCTCTGGGCTAACCACCATAACCATTCCTATTCCTAGGTTAAACGTTCTCCTCATCTCACCGTCTTCTATTCTCCCAGACTTCATAACCCCAAAACAAAACATTTCAAGCACATACATCGATAAGAGTTATCTTGAATGATACATGTTTTCTCATTACCTGTTGGATCCATTTGAACAATGGTGGAAGTTCCCAAGCACCAGTGTTGATAACAGCACCTAAACCATCAGGGAAGACACGGGGAATGTTGTCTGTGAAACCTCCACCTGTTATATGAGCTATCCCTTTCACTCCTCCTCTGCTGATTATGTCAAGTACCTGTGGGTATACAGAGAAAGAGTTGGTAACATATGTGATCTCAACTTTTTATTGACAAATAACAAAACTCAACCTGCTTCACATAAATGGTAGTGGGTGCCATTAAAGCTTCACCAAGCGTAGTTGATCCACCTGGAAGCTCATCTTTCAGTGAAAGACCGCTTCGAGCCACAACCCTGAAAACAATTGTGGTCTTTTAGTTTGAAGCCATTGAAATATAATCTCATATTATCCACTAATAAACTTACTTTCTTACTAAAGAGAAGCCATTGGAGTGAACTCCGCTAGATGGAAGGCCAATAAGAACATCTCCAGCGACTATGTTCTTCCCGTTTATGACAGAATCTTTCTTCACTATACCAACTGCAAACCCACTGAGATCATACTCTCCCTCTGCGTAAAAGTCTGGCATCTCTGCAGTCTAAAACAACCGAACAAGACCAATCAAACCAAGATTATGGAACCAAGCATGCATAAACTACACTGCCAAAAGCAAAAACATACCTCTCCTCCTAAGAGAGCACAGTCTGATTGCCCACAACCATCAACAATCCCTTTAATGACCTGGAAACAGTAGCAGAGACACTCTTCCATGATTATATCAAGTCCTAAAAAGCTGGTAAAGAGATGAAGCAAATGATACCTTCTCTGCAAGGTCTACATCAAGACGACTAGTAGCAAAGTAATCTAGGAAGAAGAGAGGCTTTGCACCAGAAGTAACAATATCATTCACACTCATAGCAACCTGCAACAAACAGATAAGTATCTTTGGAGGATAAACAAACAAGAAGGGCTAATTGATTGTGTTTACCAAGTCTATTCCAATGGTGTGATGGATCCCAGTCTCAAAGGCCAACTTAAGCTTAGTCCCTACACCATCCGTACCAGCTACGAGATAAGAATCACCTGCTCCTCCCAAACAAACCCAAATCATAAAAACCAAAACTTTAAAACATTCTCAAAGGTGAAAGTTTGAAGCTTTATTGTTTAGTTGTACCTAATGGGAAGAGACCACCAAAGCCGCCGATTCCAGGAGCCATCTTAGCGATTCTTCTAACGAGTTCAGTTCCAGCATCGATATCGACACCTGAGCCTTTGTAACTGAGACTCTCGGTGTTTTCATCTTTCTTGGACATTGATAGAACCCTTGTTGTTCTCGTCTTCTGAGGAAAGCTGACGGAGAGAGGGTTCGGTGATGGTGAAGTGGAGGAGAAACGGTGTCGACTGATAGAACCGGAGGAGAAGCAGCGAGAAGAAGAAGGAGAGGAAGAATGCAAAATCCGAGCTTCCATGGCTTAGACAATACAACAAGAGTAGAGAGACTGGGATTGAGGCGATGTTGGGGACTGGGCAGAGAGTTTGTGTCTGAACGAGAGAGAAGAAAGCCAAAAAATAAAAAACAAATGTTTTAAAACCCTAATAACACCACCCATTACTTCTTTTTTTCGTTTTTACTTTTCTTTTTACACGATTAACACCTGAACCTCAAAAAACAAACAAATACAAAAAAAAAAAATTGACTAAACAAATACAATAATTTTCCTTTCATTTACATGAGAAAAAAAATAAAAGGAAAGGGGTAAAAGATCATTAATAAATCTAAAATAAATATATTTAGAAATGACAGAAATGATAAATTTACAAATTGTGAGGATCTATAAATAATTTAGTAAAATTAGTAATAAATTTTTTTTTTACAATTTAAGAGTTTATATATATATTACATACTTCCAGAGATTATAGGTCATTTTTAACTTGTATTAGGACCAGGTTTATTAACTACTCCCTCCGTTTCATATTAAGTGTCGTTTTAAAAAAGAATGTTATAAAATAAATGTCGTTTTTACTGTGTATAGTTAATTATGTTTTATATAGAAAATATGTAAAATTAATTGTTTTATTAATCTGTGTGTAAAAAAAACTAAAGTGACACTATAATAAAAGACAAAGTATTATTCAATTTAAACTTAGACCAAAAAGCTATTTTAATGCCTATGGCATAAACTGTTGACAATTAAAAAAAAAGTTATGACATGATATGAAAAAGGTCCATATTCAAAAATGCAATATACATGGTTGAAGTATAGTTGGATCCACCACCATGTTCTTAGTTTATTCCTTTCGAGTTTCGACTACCAAACTTAGATGATGATGATGATGCATGATTGGTGAAAGTTACATCTCTATAAAACTACCAAACTGCTTCACTTGGAAGAGGGATCAATCACTTGATTCACTTGAATACTCAAAGCAGTGATAACCCATCAATAGAAGAAAGTGAATAACATTGCAACTACTTACTTATGCAACTCATTCTTTGTGAGTTCCTCTCTTACCAAACCAACACAAGAAAGAAACGTAAGCGTTCAATATAATCTCATGAATAACCTTAAAGAGAGAGGGCTTCCCACGAAACAAACAGTTTGCAAATAAAGAACATACATACATATAACGTACACAAACCAACACTCAATTCTCAGAAGCTGCATTTTACTAGCAACCCTAAATCAATCCCTCCCTTCATCTTCATTTGCTCCATCTCTCACATTCCTACAACAAAAAACATCAACACTATCAAAACTTTTTCCCTTTTTCCATTTCAAACCAATGATAAAAGCCTTCAAAAGGTTTACCTCCAAGAGGATGTCATGTTCCGAGTTTTCCTATCAAGCTGAAGATTTTCAAGCGCCGCTGAAGCTCTCATTACCTCTTCATGCGCATCTTGATTACCGTGTCTCCAGTTGATTTCATCTTTTCTGTAATTAGTCCCACCTCTTCTATCTGAATAATTTTGTTGGAAGTATTTGGTATAAGACATCATGAATCATAACATAGTTTAACATACTAGTTCAAGAAATAGGGGAATGATGACTTACCCGATCCTTGGGATCCAGAACCCGTCCTGCACATTAATCAAACACCAAACAACCAAGCAAGACTGACTCAGGTCTGCAACTGTAAAGATCTTTTATTTGGGATAAAATGGTGTGTACCTTCGTAGAGGAGGTAAGTTGTCAGAAGCAGAAGACCTGCGAGGAGGATTCCTAGAGTCAAGGCTTGATGAAGATTCGGTTTCTGAATCTCTCCTTGAATTACCACCCATGGTCTGTGTCATGCTCTGCAAAAAAAATTTGTTAATCATCAAACCTGACCAGAACAAAGTAAGACAAATGATAAAGATTTTACTGTTAAACATGATGCTTACATGTGGAGAGAACTCTAGTAACGGACCTCTCAATACTATTAATCTCTAACTAAGACACCTAATGAAAAAGTTATTTACTTGGAAAGAGGTGAGGTATTAATTACAAAGTACAAATCTGAGCTTTTCTAGAGGTTGGTGTAGGTAAATCTTGAATGTCACCAATATAATAGAAACTGAAAACGCATATATACAGATGATATTGCATCTTACTAGTACAGATTACTAGATTGTTAAAATGAGTCTTGAGTTCCTTCTTTTCTGTGATTATATATTCATAGGAATATATAAATTGAAAAAAAAAAGATACCTCGAACTTTAAGAATCCTTCAAGAACATCGAGAAGGAGCGGTGCGCTATCTCCATTTCTGTTGAGCTCATAACCATGGTTGCTGCTAAAGTCGCTTAATTCAGACTTCCAAGAGTCCTTTTGCTGTGCATAGGTTGTTCAGGCCCAATGCATATCACCAGATCAGTAAGAAGCAAGGTTTTAGGTTCATCTACAATCTACTGAACTAGACAAAAAAAAAGAGAAGTGATTACCAAATTGCATTCGGGTTGATACACTTTGAGCGTGTGATCGAGTTGCGCCCACTCCAAGTACTCGCACACTAACGCACATAACAACCTACCTGCATTCCATTCAACATTTCAAAGTGAGAACCTACTCAACTGCCCAACCTCAATGTTCATATCCCCAGTGCACACAGTTCCCTAGTATCGAAAAAGTATGACATGGTTATGTATCAAACTCACACTGCAACCCTAAACAGGCTATTCTAATCAAACCATGAATAAAAGCACAAAGTAAGTTAAAACAGTGAGATATGATGCCACAACAAAAAAAACACATAAACCGATTTAAACAGATATATAGCAAAAGAACTGTGAAAGACCTGAAGGAAGAGCATGAAGCTGCCTTGCACGATCATTGCAGCTTCCCAACAAAGCTGGAGGCAGCCCTTCGTTGTTCTCAATCACTCGATCCTCTTCTTCAATTGCCTCAAACACACTCGCTCGTAGCTCAGCCTGACATAGCAACCGAACCATATAAGCTCCTCTCAAATGATACAGACCAAATGTAAGACAAACCAGCAGAGCTTACTTTGCATTTCACATTAAAGAAACTGATAAACGAACAGACCTATAACTGTGAATCAACATGAACTTATCAGGGAATCTATATGCATTATACATGAACAACATCAGTCACATTGAAACCCCTAACCAAGGATCTGAACCCAGAAACCCTAAAAAGGTATAATTGGGTTTTTTTTCTTCTATCTAAGCTGAAAGGTTGAAACTTTGAGATATCTTGAGATCCATCATCTCTATAGTTACCCGGATCTTAGCGAGAACACCCTTCTTCTCCAGGGTTCGAGTGACTAAGGTCTTGAGATCCATCATCTCTCTAGTGTAATCGTCCATCGCTCCACCACCAAATCTAATCGGAAGTGTGAAACTTTTGGATTTTGAGGAATTGGGTTTTCCGTTGTTGAGGATTTGGAGATGTTCGCCGTCCGGAGATGGGTAAGGTGTTGCGCGATGTTAACGAGAATGTGAGGAAGAAAACGTAGACGAAAAAAAAAACAAATCTTGCAAGCATTTTTCTACTTTCCTGAATTACCCCCAAAATATTGCTTATTTCCTTTTTGGTCCAAAACTTTAAATTTCAAATTATTTGCCCCCATCCCACCAATTTAATGTGGACTAGATTTTGATTCGCGCTTTAAAAGCGCGGATTTGATTTTTGAATAAAATTGTTTGTTAATACAAAGTACTATTATTTTGAATTTTGATTTACATATTTATGTTAACAAATATATATATATATATATATATATATATATATCATTAGTTTTATCCAGTGTTTTCATATCCGACTTGAATCTGCGGTTTCACCGTCAAACCCGGTGATTCGTATATAATCCGATTCAAATTTAATAAAAATTCGTTAATTAAAAATCTAATAAAATCTGGTAAGAATCTAAAAATAGTCATTAACCCGTTATTTAACAATAGTTGAAACAGTAAAGAACTTAAAAAAAATTGATAATGTTTTTTTAAAAAAAAATTGATGAAAAAATTCATATACTTTTAAATATTACATAAGATTGAATAAACTATTATATTTATGATCTTTTTAGACTCTCATCAAATTTTTACTATTCAAAAAATTAAGAAAATGATATTAGAAAAAGTTAAAATCTACTCTATTAAAATAAAGTCCTATTTTTTATCTACTTACAAATAGTCTAGGTTGGACCATTGCATTTAACTAGCTTTCATATTATTTTTATTTTTATCTAACTTAATTATTATTAAATGTACACTAGCCTAAAATTAAGGAACTAAATAACTAATCTATTATTTTAAAAAAAAATCATTTCAATTTATATTAACACTAAATTTGAATAAACAATCAATTATATTTTATTTAATAATATAAAAAGAATTATATATACCTACAAATCCGTATAAATATAAAATTGTACTTTAACCCAAATGCAAAAAAACAAAATTCTTCAAAACTTTTACAAAATACATAATATAACTCTTATAGACAGAGTATTAAAATTAGATATATATATATATATATACACATATATATATATACACATATTTGAGAAAATAAATATTAGTAATTAGTTACTATGAATATTTAATGATATAATGGAACATATTATTATTGATATTTTTATGAGTATATTTTTACTAACTATTTCAATAAACATGTAAAATCTTTATCAAAAATAAAATTAATTGATAAATATAAAACACATTTTAAGTTATGCATTGGCCTTGGAATACGTGTTAGATATTTTAAATTTTGGTTCTAATTTAGATCATATCCTAGGTCTCATTCTGGTAAATACGGATCAGATTCGGATATAATGTATTGGTTTTGGTTCTAATTTGTACCACATCCTAAAATTTATAAAATAACCATATATCATTCATATTTGGTTTATATTGGTTTGATTTAGATATATACAAAGTTAAATTCCAAAATTTAAAAGCAAAACATAAGAAGTAAATATTTATTTATATAAAAGTGAATAGTTAAAGTAATTATTTAAAATTTAATACTTATTTTTCGATATCATTGCAAAAAATATAGAATTGAATATTTGAAGTATATATTTATATTTGTTATTATTTAGTTTTTTTTGGATTTTTTTGGGCTTTTCAGCTTTTGGATTACCCATTCGGATTCGGCTAATAACACTTCGGGTATGTATATCTTTTTGTACCACTCTACAAGACTCATTCTGGTATTTCTGACATTTTGGATTGGGTATGTACGAATCAAATATTTTGGTTTGGGTTTGATTTGGACTTCAAGTTATATATCTTATACTCAAGTTTACTTCAAATAAAGAAAAAATGATTATATAAATTTTCATCAAAAAATCATCCGCGCTTTAGCGCGGGTTAAAATCTAGTTTGTAATTAAGAATCATTCGTTGTTGATAATCAAAATCATTTTCAAAATCAGTTCTCTGGTTATATGTATATATGTTTGTTTCAAGGAATCTTGAACAAAACCAGATATTATTATGTTCTCCAGAACGTATTTAACTAATTATGATATCAATTCCTATAATTAGTTAATATGTTCTCAGTTCCGGGAAAACAACTATAAACAAAATCAGTTACACAGTTCTTTGTATATTGAGTTTTGTTTTCTTGCGAATGTAGACCATAATGAATTTGGTTCTATTCAGCTTATATGATTTGAATTATTGTTTCAGAGACTTGAAAAAAAAATCGAGATATATCAGAGTGACAACATTGGAGAAACACACTTGGACTAAATGGCCAGCAAATACAAAGGTTAGTAATCTATATTTTTCTATCAAATTTAAAAAACGTAAAAGACGAAGAAAATTTGGGAATGTGAGTATTGTCTTATATTTATATAGTGAATGAAAAAATTAGGTAGGTTATAGATCTGAAGATTGATTATGATACTTGAATTTCAATTTTTCTTATAATTTTGGTAACATATTAAATGGTAAATCCATTGACATTATCATTTTATTTGAAGATTAATGATAGTATATTCTGAATTTCCTTAAATATTTTAACGACTTATAAAATTTCTATAAATCCCCTATATATTATTTGAGAATCATTTAAAAAGTTGTAACCGTAAGTTTGTAAGAATTAAAAATAACTCCAATCCTACGTGGCATAGCTCTTTGACTTTTATTTTCAAATCCCAAGGATTCTAGAGTATATGATATAATGTATAGTTTAAAAATAATATTCTCTAGCAATATAATATTCCGTAGGCTATAGTCGGTCGCATATATTAATATTTATTGTTTCACATGCTTTCCTTAAATAAAACCTACGGAATTACCTAATATGATCAAAATATATATATGACAATTAATGATTTTAAACAATAAAGATTTGATAACAATATGTATACTTTTTTCATTTTGTTTATTTCCTTATTATTAAAATAAATTACACAATTACATTAATCATATAATAAAAATCTAGATTTTTTTTGTGTATGTTGTATTTTGAATTTTTCAAAATGAGTATAAATTACTAAAACTGTTAAAAGTCCCACATAAACTTTTAAGATCAAGGTTTTAATTTTTTTTCTATACTAAAATATAATGATTAGAAGACCATATGAAGAAATAATTTTAGTTTATATATATTTAACATCATTTTAATTAAACTATACATCGTATGAAAATACATACTTATATTTTGATATTTGCCTTGAACATATATTGAAAAGTTAATATTTTAATTTTGAAATATGTCATTGTTTTTTTTAAAATAATTATAAATTATTGAAACTACTAAACATCTCACATTTAAAAAATCGTTGGTGTAAAGTTTTGTTACACAAATATGTAAATAATCATAAAATCATATGAGTAGAAACCTCATTTAATTAATATCCATATTAAAAGCGTGTTATATTACTATGTTTATATCATTTAAATTTAATTATATATCATATACAATATATAAGATTGATTATTTTGCTTTATTTACCCTAATTGTGAATAAACAAAAATAATAGTTAAATTTATATGCATACGCCAATTTATTACATAATAGTAAATGATTTCTTAGTTATTTAATATGTATTTATTATTTTATTATTTATAATATGCAGAAAAATATAAAATAAATAATAAATATAAAATACTTATTATGCATAAAGTGCAGATCTTAACCTAAGTATGTATCTCTTTAATTATTTTAAATCTTAAGTATTTTCTAAAACAAACGAAATGAGAATAAAATTCAAAATAAATATTTATATCGAGTAATAACCAAAATATAAAAAAAACATAGCAAGAGAAAAATGAAAGATAAATAGGACTAACACGTGAACGTAAACTTCTCATAACCATAATTAATTTTTAATTTTTAAATCATGATATAAAACTGAGTTAATTTTTAATTTGTTAATTTTTATTTTTTTATATTTTAAATTATTATGGTTATGTTAAATCATGACCATAATTAATTTTAAATTATTTATTTGTATTTGAAAAACTTAAAATATTGTTTTTAAAAACTAACATATTTTTTTTATAAATTATTTTAAAAAATAATAATTTGTAAAAAAATATAATTTTCTAATATTATTAGACAGATAAATAAATTATATTAAATTAGTTTTAAAACTTTATATATTTTAAATGCAAATATTTTACCAATTGCTTCTTAAAAAACATTAGGGAACTTGCTAATACTCTACCAATCAAGCGCTGTAATACGCCATTTATTTTCCATCACTCGAACACTGAAAAGTGAAAAGATATATGAAAACAGATCCATTAAATTCTAAGATTTGATCTACATTTCTAATTAAAATTTTTTCTGATCCTACGTATAGATAATTATATAAAAATTTCAAAATTCTTAAATTTCAAATACATACAAAAACAATCATATGTAAATTTTAAATTTGTCAATACTAAAATTTTATATTTTAATTACATATATTCACCCTGCGCAAGGCGCATGTCTTATCATAGTAAATAATATTATCTACAAATAACTTTTATACATAATTAATCTTCATTCTGCGCAAACATGGATCTCAAATGTTACTTGATCATATCATTTCAAAAATATGATTCTTCATATCGAAGTGAGATGGTGAATTATAACATTTGATGATATCATTGAAGCCCAATATAAATTAAATAAGTTTAAAAAAATATCAACAAACATCACCCTACTCATCAACATTATATTGACGATTCATAACTATACGTTTGGAGACTTATGACATCATGGTTGAATAATCAAGATTAATATTCAACGATAATTAATATATTAATTTCACCCCGCGCATGCGCGCGGGTAATCATCTAGTTGTTAGAGTAATTAGGCTATATTTAATAGTTAGAAATTAGTTACAGTAAAGTTTAGGAGAAATTGTATAAAATATAGTATTTTAAAAATGTTTCACCTAGATACAAGTTGGATCCAATTTTAAGTTTCTGTTTTAATAGTATTGATATTTTATTTACTTTTTTTATTTTAATTCGAACGAAAATGTGAGGATATTGCTAACACAAAATTTTAGGAGCAAGACTAGTGTGGCATTGGAAAAAGAGTTATCTTGATAATCAATTGGATCGTTGCAAAAGAGACCACCAACATTTTGAGTTCTTGATTCCATCTAGCGAGATGATTGTCACTGAGAAGTTGGGTCCAATATTGTGAAGCATATGACAAAACAATGATTTTTGAAACTTGTTTTTTTCGGATTCACAAAAGCTTATATATGTTTGAGGACTTGTTGTTTCTGTTGGACATATGAGGTTTCATTGTTAACAAAGAGGAGAAAGGATCAACCGTATATAATAGTTGTTTGAGCATCCAACATCATCAAAAACTATTCTCGTAATACACAAGTAATGTATCATATAATGAAATTTGAGAACAATAAGGTAGTTCAAGAGGGAGCATGCAAGTGGCATCAAATTAATCTATGGACTTAAACATACCGTACCAAAAGATCATGCACAAAGTTATTGGACACAAAAGTTACAATCCACCATGTACAATTCTCTGAGAAAAATGACAAAATGCATAATATGAATCACTTTCCAAGTCATCATTCTTATCATACTTGTTGGAGATGAGCTTAGCACGGGCCCATTAAAAACTAAGTCCAAAATCAGGTCTGACCCGTTAAAACAACAAATGGTGATTTCGCTAAAAGACAAAAGTATTTTACTATAAAATGAGTGCGTCAGACCCATTGAGAGGAGAGTGAGAAACATACAGAAACGTACAAAAAATGAGAGCATCGCCTCTTCAATCACCGTCAAAGTCTTAGACGACCTCAGGCACTAGAAGAGCTCGTCTTAGACGACCAGAGACCAAATTACGAAAGATAGTTATTTAGACGACTTGTTTAGAAGAGCATCTTTAGTTCTTGTAATTGACCGAGTTTGTTTGTTCTTGATCATTAATACGAAAATCTCTATCCTTTACATCTTTTACAACATTATATCATTGACTGAATTATGGATTCAACAATACTTCTAGAAGACTCGTGCATTAATTAACTTTCCGATCTCTATTTTTGTGTTGGAGACATATTGTTAATTACTTGTTCTTTTTTCTCTGATACTTATCAACTTTTTTCTTGAAGAAGAAAAATGAGACATCTTTTTCCTGTAAGATTTTTCATTTAACTTTTTTTTGTGAGAATGATTATCACTTAAACTCTTTGGAGTACAACAAAATTTTGTCAGCCAGATGAAAAGTGCATAGTATTCATCTGTTCACCCCAACTTACTAAAATGCATAGCTTTATCGTGAGAATTAATAAACACTACGAGTTCTTTCGGTTGAAGTTTCCACCAATCTTACTTAGATAGTATCATTGGATCCTATTTTGCAGCACTATTGTAACGTTTTAAATGAGTAAGTTAAGGTGGATAATTAATAACGTAGGTTGAAAATTCATAGTGCTATTGCACTCTTGAATATTTCAATGCGGCGTTGGAAGTATACGCATGTGTTTAACCTAATTTCAAAGGAATATGATTGTAGAACATATGCGTACATCTGTAGTATATATCTTTTATTTTTGCTTGGGTTTCATGTTGTATTACTTAAGAAATCAAATTCTACAGAGATATATCACACAAAAGAGATATAGGAATCACTGAAACTAAGACAATATGTAATTGACACATATCATGTTATATTAGATAGCTTCCAACCTAGCATATGGATATATTATAATATTTGATGTGGCAGACTTTATTTCCAATATGCTCCATCAAGATAGATGATTTTGAAATCTTTGAGTAAGGATTAGTGGCCAACTTTAAGTCGGATCGATGTGAATCGAGTTGAACTATATGGATCGAGTTAAGATACAATATTAAGTTAAATTGGATCGAGTTAAGATACAATATTAAGTTAAATGAGTTTCTTACCCAAAACATAATCAATAGACTGACCTATTTATTTTATATATTACTTAGATCCCTTCCAACATCTAATATATAAGACTTTGTCTCAAATTTATCATCTGTGGTGGTCGGCGAACATTTTCTGAAATTACGCTGAGTAAATTTCATATACCTGCTATGCTGCTAATGTTTTATGAATTTTAATCAAAATTCTATTGTGCGGCAGTTCTTCTCAGTCTCTTTAACATGATTATTGAGTTAAATATTTTATTTGGATCACAATTCAAAGATAAAGTGATACACGGATACAATTGTTCAGCATGTTCATCGAAAGTATCAAAAGGAAAACAACTTTCACACACCAACACTAATAAGCGTAAGTAAACAATAACATGTCCTTAACATTTTCAGAAACTAGATGTTTATGTTAATATATATATGGCAAGATTGTTTTTGACAAACTGATGAGAGTAAAAAATACAAAAGTGTTTATAGAAGAATTATATTAAATTCTCATAAAAATAAAGTACAAGATGCATAGAATTATATAATGAATGATCAAACCTAATTTCCTAAACTAATATAGAATAGTATATTAGATAAATGTTAACTTTCTATTCTTTTCGGTTCTTTCCAGATTTCTCTAGATTCATCTCGATCTTCTAGATCTTTTTTATCTCTGTGTTTTCTATAATCCGGATATGGTCGATCTCATCAATCTCCCAATACCCTTCCGCAAGCTCATACGTGGTAACACGTGTGAGATTGCACAAATCTTCAAAATATCAGCAATATACCCTACTGTGAGGTAAAGAAATCGATGGTTATACTCGATCATAGAGTCAAATCGGCTGCAGCACCCGGCCGTCGGATCATCGACTTTTATACCCGATCGTAGGGTTTTTCAAATAATGGGGGACAAAACTTGCGATTGCGAAGTCCATGAATAATTCGTGATGGCGAAGTAAAAAAAACAACTCAAAAATGCGCGAAGTCAAATAATTAAGGATGTTATTCGCTAGGGCGAAAGAGAATATCAAATTGAACGAAACAATCAATAGATTCATGTTCAAAGAAATCATATATAACCATCTTCATCACTGAAGATTTTTGTGAGTAAATCATTTGTATCTATGATCAGACCCACGGTTTATAACCAGAAAAATCAATTCACTGTCGCCAATAAAGAGAACCAAGCACAATCATGTTGTTTATTCATGATTTTTGTGCTCCAGGAAACTAGCAATATGCTAGCCACTACGTAACTTGTAAGCCACCAACAAAACAAGACAATAGAATTTTTCATTTGTAAATCACCTAGTGCCACCAACTTGCTTCAGCGTAAGCCACCAACTCTTTTTTTTTAATTGGAAAAAAATAAACTTCGATCGACAAATTTTGGATCTTGGCTTTGATACCATGACAAATTGATGAGAGTAAATAACACAAAGTATTATGGAAGAATTATATTACTCTCATAAAAATAAAGTACAAGATGCATAAACTTATATAATGAATGTCAAACCTAATTTCCTAAACTAATATAAAATAGTATATTAGATAAATATTAACTTTCTATTCTTTTCAGTATTTTCAGATTTCTCTAGTTTCGTATCAATCTTCTAGATATTTTTTTATCTTCGTGTTTTCCATAATCTTGATATGGTCGATCTCATCGATCTCCCAATAGTTTTGTTTTCACCATTCTCAAACTTAAATACTTAAAAAAGAAAAATGGAACAAAAATCTCTACCATCTCTTTTGCTGAAAGTAAAACAAAAATTGTTTATACAAAATCTGAAAACTATGTATGTTAATGCTACAATATTGCAATATATACATGTTGTACCTGAGGTAACTAATTATATTACTTTATGTTTTGACTCTTCCATGGATGCGAAAGATGATTTAAACATGGAAGAGAAGGAAGACTTGGATGAAGGAAACAACATTAACGGAGTGGATGCGTATGGGAATGTCGGGAAACACAAACCTTGGAGGAAGACTTAGACCATGGCCCGAAGTCACGAGTAGACATGCCCTTTTTAAACCCCCCCTAATAGGTTCAAAACTGTATGCAACATTGTCTGTATGCAACATTGTCATAGTTTGTATGTTTGTCTTTTTAATTAAAAAAAAAACTCTGTTTGTTGAAAGTGAAACAAAGCTCAAATTAATCTAACTCAAATTGTAAAATAAAAAGTAAAAGTATATAACACGTCCAAGTAATTAGTCAAATTAGAAATCATATTCAGCAAAACACTGCTTGTACCCAAGAAACATGGTTTTGAAACAAAACGATAAGGACACATTGCGTCACAAATGTGAGATATTTGTGTGTATGAAATGTATGTATAAGGAATTAAGGATAGGTTCTTTCAAAATTACTTTTATTTCTTTTCATCTTTCCCAAAATGGGCATTGTTTTTGAAAGAACTATGGATGCACTAGGTAGATACTTGCGGGCTCACGGGGATAAATATTTCATAAAAATTTAAATTTTGTTTTTAACTAAAATTATTACAAAAATAAATAACTTTTACATAAAATAAAACATTTTAAGATATCACTACTCGATTGACATTGAGAAACAATATGCTTTATGTTATTATTTTATATATTAAAATAAATTGTTATATATTGCCAATTGGAATGCTAACTGTTTCAATATATATTTTTTTAACATATGTATGAGTTAAGTTTTTTAATCTCACCAAAATTTGTATTTGACCAATTAAATATAAACTAATAAACAGCTAATTTAGTGTCAAGAACTAAAACTATATAATCTAAATGTATAATAACACTTGCTAATCAATAATGAGTATTAGTAGCACTATCTATATTAATTACTATGGTAAAAAAATATAGTAAATTTTCATAATTGATATATAATTTTTGAGTGCATACTTTGCTAGAGAAACATTGAGATTACATGTGTCTTTACTTACTATAGAATATGAAACAAAATTATTAGCAAATTAAAATACTAATGTTTATATATTCAACAACAATTAGTTACTTTGCCTAAGATATTTTTATAAAATAGTTGCAATATCTCTTTTCATTTTATTATTTATCAATAAGAAACAATAAGGGAAGTTTAAACCAAAATTAGAAAATTAATCTAATTAGTGTCTGCTGTTACAAAAATCTAATTAGTGTCTTGATTTGGTTTGGTGAAGAATTATAGAACTTGAGGTATATTATTTAGGTTGTTTGACGACACATGTTGGTTAGTACTAAAATTACTATCTCCTTTTGATCTATTTAAAATAAATAAACAATAACAATATTAATCAATCAAATTAAAATATAGTTTGTGAAAAAAAAATTAATGAGTGACATGTAGTTTAATTTAGATGAAAACCGGGAAATCGGCTAATTCATACATCAACAGAAGACCGCGGTCCCGATCAGTACATAAACACAGATCATGTGCTAAAACATACATCAACACACAATATATTCAAATTTCATACACAAACATAGATATTTGGGTTGGCTGCCTAAAACCCTCTGTAAATATAATCACCATATTTATTCCCCCCTCAACTACCAAGCTCATGACAAATTCACCCAAACTTATGATTTCTCTTTAAATCTCCCCCTAAAGTTTTTATTCTCTCCTCTCTAATTTAATTTCAAAATCGAAACTAAAGAGAAATTAATTGCGTTATGTAATTAGCGATTGCCTATTAGGAAAGAACTCGATCCGACATTAAAAAAGAACATGACCCGAAATTTTTTTTAAAAAAAAAACAAATCGATTTGGGATTTTTATTAGGTTAGTTTATCTTCTTAACTCAACGACACAAAGGGATTCCGAATACCGAAGAAAAACTGGAGAGACAGAGAGAAACAGAGAGAGACGACGACAACAACGAATAGAGAGAGATAGAGACAAAGAGAGACTACTCTCTCTCTCTCTCTCTCTATATATATATATATATATATATCTCAATTCCTTGTCGTCTCTCTCTGTTTCCAGTTTTTCTTTGGGATCCCTCTGTGTCGTTGAGTGAAGAAGATAGACTAACCCTAATAAAAATCCCAAATCAATTTGGGTTTTTTAAAAAAAAATTGGGTCGGATTCTTTTTTAATGTCGGGTCGGGTTCTTTCCTAATGGGCAATCGCTAATTACATAAAGCAGTTAATTTCTCTTTAGTCTCGATTTTGAAATTGAATTAGAGAGGGAGGAATAAAAACTTTAGGGAAAAATCTAAAGATAAATTATAAGTTTGGGTGATTTGTCATGAGCTTGGTAGTTGAGGGGGAAGTAGATAGGGTGATTATATTTACAGGGGGTTTTAGGCAGCTAACCCTAGATATTTAGGTCTATTCATACATTGACCGCGTTTCCGTTATTCAAATGTTAACATATGCTTATGTGGATTTAACGGGTGCTTACGTGGCTTTTATTTTTTTTAAATAATTAACTAAAAATATAAAAATAATTTTCAAGCTGTTGAGGAGGAGAATTGAACCTGGGCTCAGACAAAATTTCAACAGTACTCTCAACAACTAGGCTAAACAAGATCTTTGGTTGGGATATCTATTGTCCTTTATATATATCTAATATACTTTATTCATACATTTCTAATTATCTAGAATTAATCTACAAAATATATAATTTCGAAATAATTATGTATAATTAACTTAATTGTTGTTATTATGTTTAGAAAAAATCGAAAATTTCAGAATACAAATTTTAAAAAAATCAAAGACCATTTTCTAAATTAAAAAAAATATATATATATATATAAAAGATTTTAAAATTTGAAAAAATCAAAAATTTATTATTAAAAGTTTGAATTTAAAACATCTACTTTAAAACTATTCAATTTTTAAAAAATCTATTTAAACATTGAAAATATGAAAAATTTGGATGTTTCAAATTCAAACATTTAATAATAATTTTTTCAATTTTTTTAAAAAACTCTTTTCATATTTTTTTTTCTTAAATTTTGAGGATGCTGATTTTTAAAAATTTGTATTTTGAAATTTTCAATTTTAAAAGAACAACATAACAACAATAATTAAGTTAATTAAACACGATTACTTCAAATTTGTATTTTTTGTAGATTAATTCTAGATAATTAGAATATATGAATAAAAGATATTAGATATAAATTAAGGTACAATAGATAACCTAAACAAAGATCTTCTTTGGCACAGTGGTTGGGCATGTGAAGCTAATTTTCTTTGAACCCAGGTTCGATTACCGCCAACCACCTGTTTTTTTTTAAATTAATTATTTAGAAAAAATAAAAGCTACATAAGCACCCGTTAAATCCACATAAGCATATGTTAACATTTGACTAACGGAAACACGGTCAATGTATGAATAGACCTAAATATCTATGTTCGTGATTGAAATTTGAATATATTGTGTGTTGATGTATGTTTTAGCACAAGATCCGTGTTTATGTACTGATCGGGACCGTGATCCTCTGTTGATGTATGAATTAGCCGATTTCCCGATGAAAACCATATACTAATATTAAAAAAAAAGAATACTTTAACTAGAGAAGCTGTCTACGTCATCAGTTTTATTCATCTAATAGTAAAGTTTTCTGCTGTCACGCCATCCCTCTATTAATCGATGTCACTTCATCTCCCTATTAAGCGATAACACAATAATAATGGGAGCTACAATGCTAATATATGTGGGACTCATCATATGGCGTGTTTAATATTTTGGTCAATACAACTTAAGCACCTCAAATTTGTCTTGCTATTTCCTATTGGTAGTCATAATTTACGAGTAAATAAAAAATATATGAATTATGATGGTTGTGTACAACATGATTTAGCTATAAATGATAATTTTGGAGTATTACCACATAATTTTTGATTGCTACGTGAAGGCCCAACAAGACTGATGAAGAATGAAGAAGTGATGGGCCAGCAACAACATAAGCCCACAACTCAGTCAAAGGCTTCAACGGTCAAGAAGACAGCTCTCCCTCCTCCTGCAAAAGACAAACAGAGTACGGAGAAGAACATTAAGGTGCAAAACAAGTTTTTTCTGCTCACTGATAATGAGCTTTGATCAACTTTACAGCTGCACAAGAATATCCTAGAGTATATTCCATTAGGTCAAGTTAGTCTCTCTTGTATAAAAAGATCTAAAGTGTAAACCTTTTGTTCTTGAGTTGAATCAATGAATATTTGAGAAACACATATCTTCTCCATTTTTGGTTTTGTCTTTATGGTATCAGAGCCATGGTGGCACCAACTCCTTCCGATGTCTTCACTCCTGCAACTCTTTCGATCACTCAAGTTGTTACCTTGAAACTAAGTAATACCAACTACCTGTCTTGGAAGTTGCAGTTTGAACAATTCTTGAACAGTCAGCTTCTCCTGGGTTATGTAACTGGAGCCACTCCTCGTCCTCCTCCTACGCTTACGGTGCGCAATGGAGATCAAGTCGCAGAAACCAACGATCCGGCCTTTCTCAAGTGGATCCACACCAATCAACTCATTATGGCTTGGTTGATTGGTTCTTTGTCAGAAGATGCTCTCAAAAGTGTGTATGGACTTCACTCCTCACAAGAGATCTGGTTTGCTCTAGCTAAGAAATACAACAGAGTCTCAGCTACACGAAAACTCGACATACAAAGACGTATCCAGACAACAACGAAGGGGTCTAAGTCTCTTTCTCAGTATTTGTCTGAGATCAAGTCATTATGTGACCAGTTAAACTTTATTGGCTCTCTAATCTCTGAACAAGAAAAGATCTATGGTGTTCTTAATGGTCTTGGCAGTTAGTATGAAGCCATTGTCACAGTCATAGAAGACTCCATGGATACAGCTCCTGGACCAAGCTTTGAAGACGTTATGTACAAGCTTATTGGGTTTGATGATAAACTGCAGAAGTACGAAAGCCCTCCTGAAGTCACTCAACACCAGGCTTTCTACACAGACATAGGAGGTTACTCAGGTCGCGGAAGAGGCCAAACCAGAGGCAGTTACAAAGGTAGAGGATTCTATACCACTCAAGGAAGAGGTTTTCCTCAGCAGTTTGGACAGCAAGCTGGTCGTGGCTCCTTTTCTGGAAATGATCAAAGGCCTACCTGTCAGATATGTGGAAAATATGGACATCCTGCTTATAAATGCTTCAGACGGTTTGATCAGTCCTTTCACGTTGAAGAAATGAAACATGCCTTGGCTACAATGAAAGGTTCTGATACTGGTCCAAGCTCTCATCCTGACTGGTACACTGATATTGCTGCTACTCATCATGTCACCAACGACCCTCACCACCTGCTTGCAGCAATGCCTTATGAAGGAAATGACTCTGTTATAGTTGGCAATGGTGAGTTCCTGCCTATCACTCATATCGGCTTTGTCCCTCGTCCTGCAACATCAGGTAATCTGCACTTGAATGATGTTTTAGTATGTCGTGAGATCACTAAATCTTTATTGTCTGTCTCCAACCTTACAGATGATTATCCTTGTGAATTCTTTTTTGATTTTACACGTGTTTATTAAGGATAAAGCAACTCAACATCTTCTCAGCCAGGGAAGAAAGGCTGATGGTCTCTACCGGTTGGATAATCCTCAGTTTCTAGCCTTCTATTCAGTTCGACATCAAGCTGCCTTTGATCAGACATGGCATAGAAGACTGGGACATGCTCATCTTCAAGTTTTGCAACATCTATCTTCGATTAAAGCTATCACCATTAATAAGACTTCTCAGTCCACATGTGAAGCTTGTCATTTAGGAAAGTCCTGTAAACTTTCTTTTTCTGAGTATGTTTTTAGAGCAGTTAAACCTCTTGAAAGGATACATTGTGATGTGTGGGGGCCTGCACCAGTTGTCTTTGTTCAAGGATTCAGATATTATGTTATTTTTGTTGATAACTACTCCAGGTTCAGTTGGATTTATCCTATTAAATTGAAGTCTGAAGTCTTTTCTAAGTTTAAAGCTTTCCAACAACAGGTTGAGAACAGTTTCAAACAAAAGATAAGCATTTTTCAGAGTGATGGTGGCGGTGAATTCATAAACAATCAATTCACCTCCCACCTAATCAACTGTGGTATACAACATTATATCTCTTGTCCACACACTCCGGAGCAGAACGGTATTGCTGAGAGGAAGCACCGGCATGTTACAGAATTGGGTCTCTCAATGTTGTTTCAAGCTCACATGCCTGCTACACTATGGGTTGATGCCTTTCTAACTGCAAATTTTCTGATAAACCTGATCCCATCAACTACAAACAAAGAGATGATCAGTCCTTATGAGAAGCTACATGATCGCCAACCTCTCTACACTGCACTCAGAGTCTTTGGATGTGCTTGTTTCCCATACTTGTGTCCTTATGTTCAAAACAAATTTGATCCCAAATCCTTGGTGTGTGTGTTTCTTGGATACTCTGAACAATACAAAGGATATCGATGCTTGTATTCCCCAACTAGTAGAGTCTACTTAAGCAGACATGTGTCGTTTGATGAGAATCGGTTTCCCTTCTCTGATAAATTCAGGGATCTTCATCCAACAGCCCTTACTCCTCTGTTACAAGCATGGCAGATGACAAGTAAAAGGACTGCAGACATTAGACAACCATCTCCACCTCTACCTGAAGAAGAACTAGTTGCAGTAAGGAAACCTTCATCACCTGAAACTACTGCTATAATTTCTGATTCAAACAGTGCCAATACATCTCATCAGACAGAAACTACCTCTTCCGACTCAGACCCTGACTCTGATCATGACCAAGATACTACTGATCAGCCTGAAACCATTACGGCTCCCTTACAGACTGCTGTTACAGAGAACGTACATCCCATGGTCACCAGAGGACGATCTGGCATTGCCAAACCTAATCCAAGATATGTTATGCACATAGTTAAAGGGGTACCTAGTACACCAAAAATGATCACTGCTGCATTGCGTCACCCTGGTTGGATTGGTGCTATGAATGAAGAGATAGAAACCTGCAAAGAAACTAACACTTTCAGCTTAGTTTCTCTTCCAGACGATATTAAGCCTCTTGGTTCTCGTTGGGTTCACAGAGTTAAACTTAATTCAGATGGAACTTTTAAATGCTTCCGGTCAAGACTAGTAGCCAAAGGCTACGAGAAAGAAGAAGGAGTGTATTTTCTCGAGACCTATAGCCCGGTGGTAAGGACAGCCACAGTTAGAATGATCCTCCACTTGGCAGTAACAGAATGCTGGGACATCAAACAACTTGATGTAAAGCATGCCTTCTTACATGGAGAGTTGTAGGAATTTGTGTATATGAAACAACCTTCAGGTTTTGAAGATAAAGATAATCCTGAGCATGTATGGAAACTTCACAAAGCAATTTACGGACTGAAGAAGGCACCGAGAGCTTGGTTTGACAAGTTCAGCTCTTATCTCATAAAGTATGGCTTCGTATGCAGTACACGAGACCCTTCACTGTTTGTGTACCATCACAGGTCCGACATCATGTTCCTCCTTCTCTATGTGGATGATATGATCCTTACTGGAAACAACCAGAAACTTGTCTTAGGCTTTCTTCAATCTCTGAGTGAAAAATTCTGAATGAAAGACATGGGTTCTTTGAGCTATTTCTTGGGCATCCAAGCCACATTCACAGAGACTGGTCTATTTCTCAACCAGGAGAAGTATGCTACTGATTTTCTTGAAGTTGCAGGCATGCTTGAATGTCAACCAATGCCGACTCCATTACCACTACAAACCAGCAGAGTCCCTCATCAAGACACTCTGTTCTCGGATCCTACTTACTTTAGGAGTCTAGCTGGTAAGCTTCAGTATCTTACTCTCACTAGGCCTGACATTCAATATGCTGTCAACTTCGTGTGTCAAAAGATGCATATGCCAACTCTCTCGGATTTCCATATGCTCAAGAGGAGACAGTCTCGATGAGATTACATCTCACTGCAGATACATATTCGACAATAAGAGCCTACTGTGACAGTGATTGGGCAGGGTGCAAAGACACTAGGAGATCCACTGGTTGATTCTGTACCTTCCTCGGCTCTAATCTCATTTCCTGGTCTGGAAAACGACAAGATAGTGTGGCTCGATCATCAACAGAAGCTGAATATAGAGCGCTCTCTGATACTGCTGCAGAACTTTCTTGGTTATCAGCTATGCTCAATGACTTTGGCATTCCCCAGACAGGTCCCACTGAAGCATATTGTGATAATCTCTCCGCTGTTCATCTAACAGCCAACCCTGTTCTACATAAAAGAACCAAGCACTTCGAGACACACTATCACTACGCAAGAGAGAGAGAGAGTTGCAAACGGTTTACTGGTCGTGAAACACATCCCTGCAACTCAGCAGATTGCAGACATTTTTACCAAATCACTTCCAATACAGAGCTTTCTCGATCTTCGGTTCAAACTCGGTGTGGCAGAACATCCCACCTCGAGTTTGCAGAGGGGTGTAGAAACAGAAGGCCCAACAAGACTGATGAAGAGTGAAGAAGTGATGGGCCAGCAACAACAGAAGCCCACAACTCAGTCAGAGGCTTCAACGGTCAAGAAGACAACACTCCCTCCTCCTGCAAAAGACAAACAAAGTACGGAGAAGAACATTAAGGTGCAAAACAGGTTTTTTCTGCTCACTGATAACGAGCTTTGATATACTTTACAGCTGCACAAGAATATCCTAGAGTATATTCCATTAGTTCAAGTTAGTCTCTCTTGTATAAAAAGATCTAAAGTGTAAACCTTTTGTTCTTGAGTTGAATCAATGAATATTTGAGAAACACATATCTTCTCTGTTCTATCTTCTCCATTTTTGGTTCTGTCTTTATATAATGGATTTTAGATTTTTTTTCAAAATAAGTTTGTTCATCTAAACATATATTATATTTTTTTATTAAATTAACTATCAAATTAATTAGTACTGTATAACAAATATTCATTTTTTTCTTAATAGAAGCCATGAAAATATCTACTAATACTAAAAAAATACCTTGAATAAAAAGGTTGTCCATGTCATCAGTTTTATTCCTCCAATTATAAAGTTCTTTGCTGTCACGTGATCCCTCTATTAATCGATGTCATGTCATCCCTACAACATATCGAGAAAATTAATATTAGTACAATTGTAGAGAACATAGATTTGCTAATAATCCGACCAGCACCGCCGATTAATTGATTTCATGCCTCCTCCACTGCCATTAATTGCAGAAGAAGCGGCCATGGATACTTTCTCCAGATCGTCGATGGTGGTGTAAAGAGGTGTGAAGTTGCCAGCAGTTACAATTGGCTTGAAGGTTTTCTTTTGTTTTCAAAAAAGGAGATCTTGAGGGCAGAAAGTGAAAGGGAAGAGTGGAAGGTCCGTGTTTTTGAGTTTGTGAGCTATTCGATTCTTTTTATCTATAAGTTCCAAACCTTTCATATTTTGCATGAATGTCACTGATCGAATTAAATACATACATGTTTAAGATTAATAAGTACATCTTTCATTTTTGAACCATTATAATTCCTACGTTTTTTATTTACTCTTAAACTAGGTGATTATCCGTGTGAAATTTCTATACTAATAATTGTTGAATATTAATTTTGATCGATCAACCATCATGTCATAAGTCCCCCAAACATATAGTCATAGTCATGGACTATCAATATAAGGTTGATGAATAGGATCACGTTTGTTGATATTTTTTCTAAAATCTATTTAATTTACATTGGGGTTCAAGTGATATCATCTGGATGTTATAATTCACCATGTCACTTCGATATAAAGAATTGTATTTTTTGAAATAACATGATCAAATAGCAATTGAGATCCGCGCTTGCGTGGAATGAAGATTAATTATCTATACAAATTATTTATACATATTATTATTTATTTTGTGTTCAGTTACGTGATGTGCAATAATAAATATATTGAATAATTGAGAAGCGCCTAACTATTACATATATAATTAAACTAGAGTAAGCACATAGATAAAAAACAATCCCTTTTTTATTTACAATAATTGTTTATGGTAAAATTTCAAAATAATCATTTATTTATTTTATATGGTATATAATTAAAATTAAATGATATTGACATAGAGTATATTTTTATATGACCAAACAAAGAGTCTCAAAAATAGTCAAAATAAGATAACATGTGTCCCAATTTCACATCTATAGAATCTTCTGTAAGGGTTTTCATCTGTTTTTGAATAGAGTATCACAACCCTTCTCCCACACCAGCATGCTGAAGGAACGCTTTCAGAGAATCGTATGTGTGTTGTCATGGTTGAGAGAAAAGAGATAAGAGAGAAAAAGAAGAAAGTGAGAAAATACGTTTCAGAAAAATGGCTGATTTCAAGTTTTTTGTTGTTATATATGTCGGGTATTAGGTTACAATCAGATCTCCACTGGGTCGGTATGTCTCGGGTGTAGGACAAACATGGTTAAGAGTATTTTTTCCACTATTACATGATGTCAAGTCACAGGTATTGTTAAGAGTATTATGTCTTTATGTACTTATCCCAAACGTTAAACAATAGATTAAGCATTTAAGTTAACATTCACATTACTAAAAAACAAATGTTAAAACAATAGATTAGGCATTCATGCTAATGAACATCTAAAACATTCTTATTCCTAACCATCTATATTTATTCTAACTCAACACACTTAGAAGGCACACACTTAGGTGACTCATACTTTGCCATCCTCTCAATCAACTCTGGATCATTAGCTGCTTCCCATAGATCCCACATTATTTTAATTCGAGCTCCCATGATGTTATCATCATCCACCAATGATAAATCCAACCCAAGAAAGTGGCATTCAACGTGTGTTAGAGTGTATACACCACAATGATAACCTTCCGGTTAATACCACACATAGGGACATAGGAAACACCATAGGGAATGTGGGATGTGACTGAACGGCCTTCACTATCCGAGGAACTAGGGATGTGAATGCTTCGACTTCCTTGTGCCTTTGTTTACCCGCGCAATCAAACACTTTGATATGCCTATTCACGAAACTGATGCATAATGCAATCCAATGGTTGCGATTTACCCAGAAATGAACATACATCCAATCCACATCAACATTCCATAACTGTCGTGTTCTACCATGAGAAGGCATCTTACCTTTGCCGTAATCCAGCAGAAAATTATCCATCTTGTACTTCCTCTTACCCTTCAAGAAAGTTGTATTCCCTGCTAATGAGATCGCTGAAAACACATGTTATGAAAGCAACACGGTCCGGTTTCCATCGTCGCAAATGTTGTTCTTTCTCGGAATATGAACATTACAGCATCGATCTCCTACAAAATAACAAGGCACTAGTTTAATGCTTACGTGGTTGTGAAGCCACTTGCTTGCACTCATAATACGACCAGTCATTTTTGAGTTTAAAAGACAATGACCAATCTGTATATCTCTGTAATCAAAATATAAAGCTCAAATTAAGATTAGAAACAACATCATATAATGAGATATTGAAAGGATTAACTTACATTCTCAAATTTTGCCACTTTTGCATTTTTTCGAAATCTTTTGCAGCCACATACACCAACTTTCTGTCAGCCTCTACTTCGCCGGCTTGATCTATTTTTTGTCATCTAATTGTGGTGGTGACAGCTTCAATGATGTTCCTGGAGACAACCATTCCAATGGATCCTTCGCTTTAGTTTGAGAAGGATCAAAACCTTTGACATATGTATCTTGTGAAAGGTCCTTCAAGCAAGTTTCCAAGTACTCTTGTGTACCCAACTCAAGATTAATGTTTGATGATTGAGTCAAGTTTACTCGAGGTAAATTGACAAACAAATCATCAGTGTTTAAAGATTTATTTTTCCCAACCTATTCATTGACAAACAAAAAATGATATAAGAAAATGTTAAGATAACATCGATGCATCACAAAAATTCAAACGATTCCAAGGATTACATAGCATAAAAGACAACAAACACATCCAGTTTAAAACACAAAAGACAACAAACACATCCAGTTTTACATATTACATATGATTTCAGAAGAAACATTCAAGTGAGTGTTTCCCTGAGCTGTGAAACCTCACTCTCCATCTTCCCCATTCTCTCTGAAACATCAGTCTCCATCTTCTCCATTCTGTCCAACATTTGCTTACTGAATTTCTCAGAAAAACAAGTGAAGGACGTGTGGAACAAACCCTCAATGAAAATCTTCGTATCATGATCAAGAGTAGTTTTTTTAGCTGCAGATCGTTGACACAACAACTTCTTCTTTCTTGACTTGGCTCCTTCGTCATGGATCTTTCTCTTTACTCTTCCTCCAACATTAACAAAACCATTCACATCATCTGCCACATTAGCTAAGCCATTCACCTCTTCTACAACATTAGCAGACCCATTAACCTCATCTGCAACATCAGTGTCATCGACAATATCATCTGCATCTGCCTCTACATCTTCTTCATCCACTTCCTCTATATCAGTCTTTTCAGGTTCTAAGATTTCTTATTTTGTATTGCTCCAATCAAATTTTCTCATTATCCTATCCAGAATAAGTTGTACTCTCTCATGTTTCATTTCACCCTTCCTTCGGTAGACATCACTCATAAGTACATCAACATTACCAGTCACCGAGATGACTGGAAACAATTCACCCTACAAATAATTTTAAATATTAAGAGCTATAAAAAAATACATACATTAATCATGAAATAAAAAGACAACATATATACATACCTTATCTGGAAATGAGTTCTCAAGCTCAATGATGTCTTCATATGAAACTTTTGCTGCTCCTTTCCAATTGCCACACCTTGGACCAATGAAACTGTCACTGACTCTCTTGCCGCATATTTCTCCAAAATCAGGAATGACTTCCATAATCCAAATCTGGAGAGCATATGAGAATCCTTCGAAAATGTAGCTCTCCTTGTTATCCAATTTCTTCCAAGTCTTGTCAATAGAACTTAGCAGATAGTCGTACGAGAGAAAAACCCCAATGGATCTGTCTAAACTTCTCAAGATCCATTGCTAACTTGATGTACACATGAGGGATGTTCACCTTCTCGTCTCTCCCCATAACCACACCCATCACGACCCACAAGTATATCAACTTCAACCTATTAAGCCGACTCCATTTGTGAACATTTTTCAGGTGGTCCTTCTTTATAAACTTCAAGGAGATCTTCCCACCCTCCTTTAGTAGCTTACTCCAAAAACCCAGGTCGGGTTTCCATTTGACCACTTCACTGCTACTTTCCTTTACTACTTTCAGGCCAGTCACCGCATGGTACTCTTGCAGCGAAAACCGCAGCGGATTCTTCGCAAAGACAAACCACTTTCATGCTTCTTCGAGGTGATCAACTCCTTACACAAGAAGTTATGCACCAACTTTTCCGAAAACTTGAGGCCATTTTCTTGAATAGACATGATATGTGTGAATACAAGATCTCTCTTCACTTCTGCGTATTCTTCAGACATAGCCTTCTTTAGAATTATGAGGAGTGACATGCGGCAGCTGTTGTTGATCTTCTTGATCTGAGGTTCAAGACCCTCCCCGTATAAACGCTTCGGAAACTCTAATTCCATATCTACAAAAGACAATAAATACAAAACTATTAACACCAAAAGACATAACACAAATGTCATAAACACTACACTAAACGGTTTTATAAACACGAAAACAAAACAAACACAAAGTTCTCTAGTGTCGTCAGAGATATACACATTGCTGACTATATGCTTCTGAATTTCAAAAAGTAAGACCAACAAACCTGTGTAAAGTAAACAAAGACAAATTTTTTATAAGAAAAAAAGGAAGAAGATATTCATTTAAGTCAATCTACCAAACTGAAGAGTGAAACAGAGACAAAACAAGAAAAAAATCATACAAATTCCCTGTAGTAAAAAAACCCAGCCACTATCATTATGTTTAGAAACGAAATCAATTCACATACAAAAAAATTTAATCAAGCTAAGACAAGTCAATTCACACACTCAATCAATTAATCAAACTAAGCCAACTCACAAACTAAATCGGTTCACATAATCACACAGAGAGCATGGAAGTCGAAAACTATCAAGCCCCACAACTAAAAGAAAACTTCACTTCCCAAATATACAGAACCTAAATGATTTCTTCAGGAAAAGTTCTAAAGAAGTTAACATGGCCAATCTTAGTAACAGGAGCAAGATTCCATCACTGCCAAAAAGAAAATTAAGCAGCAATTGATTGACATACAAAACCTTAATCCTGAAAAACCCAAACCAAACACAAAACATATAACAAATCCTAATCAATTGAAGAACACAATCTCGATTGAAGAACCACATGTAACAAACACTAATCATTTGAAGAACACAAACCCGATTGAAGAACACATGTAACAAACACTAATCATTTTAAGAACACAAACCCGATTGAAGAACACATGTAACAATCCCTAATCCGTTGAGGAACATGCAAAGAAAAAGGGAAAGGGGTATCTACACATTCCAATCGGAGGAGCTAGCAAAGAACAAAAACAAAAACAAAGGAGAAATAGGAAGAAGAAGTCTCACTTACCTTCGATTAATTTCACCAACAAGAGAAATGGAATTAGAGAGAGAGAGAGATGTCGGAGTCAGAGGAGATTCGAGTTGGTCTTATGCTTGTTGAGAGAGAGAGAGAGAGAGAGAGAGAGAGAGAGAGAGAGAGAGAGAGAGAGAGAGAGAGAGAGAGAGAGAGAGAGAGAGAGAGAGAGAGATGTCGAAGGGAAGGAGATAGATTTAGGGTTTGTTGATTTGGGGGTTTTTAGTTTTTCTTAATTTAATTTTGTTTAATTATATTTTTATTTGATTCATTTTTTTGGTCAATATCCATTTATTTTTTTAGTTTATTTATAAATTGAGTTTTAAATTTGTTAAATGATAAATGAAAGGTTAGTTTTGCGATTTTAAAAAAGATTATACTGAAGGGACAAAGTTAAGTTGATTTTATACCAAGGGGACAAAGATAGTGTTTATTTGCTCTATTTTGGCAATTTTCTCAAACCTTCACAAAATAGTTTATAAGAAGAAAAATGACTAAAATAGATTTTATTAAAGAGTGTAAATATACATTTATATCCTTAGGGTTAGTTAATCTAGATTTAGGGTTTAGGGTTATGGGATGGAGTTTTGAGAGTGAATTTAAAATATTAAAAGAAAAGAAATATTAAAATTTTCATAATAAAAAAATCTATTTCGGTCATTTTTTTAAAAACTATTTTGGTAACAAAAAGTTTCAAAAAAACTATTTTAGAAAATTACCCTTTTGTATATACTTAATTAATCAGTATGTTTCAATAATAGCATCCGTGGGACACAATAGAAGAAAAAACGTTTCAAGTTTGGTAGACTTTTAAGTTTTGTTTTAATGATCATGTTGAACTGAAAGTGATTAAGGCAATTAAGTTGATTGTACATTGCAAGTTACTATATAAAGAATGTAAGAAAAATATACATGTGTTATTTAGTCTTTGGCAGATTCGTTAAAACTAGCTTTTCTTTGGATGAACGGCTGTGGGTTGTAACCGAAGTTATCATCAAATCCTCCCCCCCCCCCCCCCCCCCCCTCCCCTTCCATTTGCACTAATGTTTATTTTAATAGAAAAAGCATATGACACTTTTCAAAACTTTTAAATGTTCATTAAAATGTTCTAAAACTTTTAAATGTTCATTAAAATGTTCTAAAACTTTTATTTATGTATTTGCAATTTTAATTTCAATTTTGTTTTCATTATTATTCTTTAGTTTTTTTATCAAATTTAAAAAAATTTATATTTTGAAAAAATAAATTAAAATAACAAAATAAACTAAAATTTCCGACAGAATTTTTCGAAAAACAAATCCGTCAGAGATTTCCTACAAAATTATTCCGTCAAAAAAATTCTACGGAATAGTTCCGTTGAAATTTTACGAGGAACTACTCCGTCGGAAACTTCCTACGAAATAATTCCATCGAATTTTTTTGAAGAAACTTTTCGATGGAAGTGCTTGTCGGTAACATTTTTTGACAGAAAGAGCTTGTAGGAATATCGTTGGAAACGTCTCCGTTGGAAAACCTCGGAATGTCGTTGAAATTTTCCGACAAAAAAATTATTTCCGACGACCATTTTCGTCAAAATTTCGTTGGAAACAACATATTATGACGAAAATGACCGTCAGAATTTACGTGTTTTATTTTAGTGAATAATGTAATGGTTACACATATATGCATGTACATGGATGTTTTTTTCGATTTGTATTATATAACATTTATGATAGATCAACAGTTTTGAATTGTCTCTAATTTGTTGGTTGCTTATATTATGGTACGATGCTAAACCAATCAAACTAATATAACATATTCGTCAATTAGTAATTTTTAATTAGATTAATCATTTTTGATGTATTTATTTATAAGTTAAAATATCAGTTATTATGTTTATGTATATAAATATTTCGAAAATAATTTTTTATGTCAAATAAATTTCACTTCTATTTAAGTAAAATAAATAGACATGTCTTTAATTTTTTTATGAGCCAAATAAATTTTCTTCTATGTGATAATAAATGTAATAGGTTTTAATGATTTTTATTTATTTTTTATGTCAAATAAATTTCACTTCTATTTAAGTACAATAAATAGACATGTTTTAAAAAATTTATAAGCTAAATAAATTTTCTTCTTTGTGACAAAAAATGTAATAGGTTTTTATGATTTAATTTAAAATATCAATTATTATGTTTATATGTATAAATATTTCGAAAATATTTTTTTATGTCAAATAAATTTCACTTCTATTTAAGTAAAATAAATAGACATGTATTTAAGTTTTTGTAATCCAAACAAATTTTCTTCTATGTGACAATAAATGTAATAGGTTTTTATGATTTTGATTTGAGTTATTATTATTTTTACATAATGTCTTTTAGTTATGTGTTTGGCTATGTAATTTTCCAACGATTAAGATATAAAAGTTTTAGATTAAATCGAAATTGTAACAACTTTAAAATCCGGTTATTTTACATTTTTTTATTTTTATAATTGACACATATTGCTGTCCAAAAAATAGTTAAAATTGTTAACTAATAAATAAAAATATGCACTATTATTATGGTAATATAGTCGATAAATTTTTTTAAATGAGTGAAAAGTGGAATGATAACTAATGTAATAACTTTTTTGAGAAACTCTATATTGTATAATAAAACTAAGGGTTTTTAGTAATTAAACCTTTCAAGATGAATCGTAAAATAAATCATCAACTAAAAAAATTACGAAATAAATCTTCAGCTTTAATTCTGTTAACTTATGTTACCCTCCGTCTAAAATACCGTGACAGAAGGTGACATATGTTAACGGTTTATAAGTTAAAGGTTTATATTGTTAAAAAATTAGTTAAGGTGTTTTCTACGCTTCAAAAATAGTTGAGAGTTTTTATCACTGAAAATCATTAAATATTTTAAAATCTTTATTATTACTTGTGGATTGATTTAAATTAATTTACAAGACTTTAAATCTAATTTATAAATCTTTATACAAGAATTTATTATAAACCTAATTTGTAAATTTAAAACTAATAATTTATCAACACTACTTAAAACTTAATATAACTTAAAAATTAAATAATTTCATATTTGACAATGGTGATATGAGAAATTAGTGTCTTATGTCGCCAGTGTCAAATAAAAATAATTTAAAACATTTAAGTTATATTAGGTGATAAGTATTGTCGATGATGATTAATTCATGAAATCGATTTTTCCAGTAGGATGATAACTAATTTACAAAGTCTTATTAATCATTTGTAACAGTATTAAAATATTTATGAAATTTTATAAACCAGTTATAGAACTAATAAAAAATAATGAATAATGATTTCTAATTAATTTTAAATGCTTATAAATAAATTTAAGGGCAAATCTCTCAAATAGACCCTTTTAAAGTTTTTGTCACAAAAATAGATCTTTAAAAAAATGACCAAAATAGATCTTTTTTATTTGGAAAATTTAAATATTCTTTTTTTTTAATTTTAAACCTCACCTCCAAAACTCCACCTTATAACTCTAAACCCTAAATTTAGATTAATTAACCAAAGGTATAAATATATATTTACATCCTTTAATAAAATCTATTTTGGTCATTTTTCTATTTGAGTGCTATTTTATGGACAATTTTTTTTAAAGTCTATTTTGGTCTTTATCTCTAAATTTAAATCAATGCATAAGTAATAGTAAAGATTTTAAAATATTTAATGATTTTTAATGATAAAAACCCTCGACTATTTTTGAATCGTAAAAAAAACCATCAACTAATTTTTTTTAATAATATAATCCCTTAATTTATAAACCGTTAACATATGTCACCCTTCATCATAATATTTTATATGGAAGATAACATACGTTAACGACATTAAAGTTGAGAATTTATTTCTTAAAATTTTTAGTTGAGAGTTTATTTTATAATTCATCTTTTAGTTGAGGGGTTTAATTATTAAAAACGCTAAAACTAACTATAGATGCATATTTGGAGTGATTTGTGAGTGGTTGAATACGTGACAATTGACGTATCGTAACCCCCTCCCCACTGTTCTTCGTTCTCCATTAAGGTTTCTCTCTCTTGCTCTAAATAAATAAAGGAATGGTAGTTGGCATATTGGATCTATCCTTGATTTTGGGCCCCAACGTGTAAACATCACAAAACATATATCAATTGTTAATGTTGTGGTCTATATTGTCTTTCTGTTCCTGCAATAATTGCTTGAAATTGAAGATGCAAAATATCATCACTAAGAAGATTGAGGAAGTAAAAAGTAAGGGTGATTAGAAATTTTTTATTTGATTATCCTAGAAGTTTCTGACCTTATACCCATAATCTATTATAGATCCAAAATTAACGTTTATAAATTCTGATTTAAAGAATAATCATTCGTTCCAAATGTGATTTGATTCACACCAAGGCTCTTATACTATCAATAGGCTACCAATACCTTGGTAGATTATAAACTTAAACTATATATTACTTTTTTTTAGTCTATTCGTAAATGTAGATTATATATTTATAGGACTTAACAAATATTAAAATCTAATGCCTATCAAAAATTTCAAGAGATTATATACTATCATTTCTGAAAATCCATTAATAAAAAATATTCATCTCAGTTTTTGATTAGTTACCAATTTCAGGTTTTTCTTTATATAAAGTAGTATTCTAAAATAGTTTAGGTTTGTTTATTAAACCAAAAATCGCTTAGGAAAACTTATCACGATACAGCTCCACTATTAGTCACTTATTTTGACATTTTATTTTGTTGTTTTCCAAGTCTTAACTGTATTTTTATTAACTTGATTGATTAAAGCTAGCTGCTTTTTTCTTATATTAATACTTTTTTATAACAATATCAATTCAGAATATAATAATAGATTGTAAAATAGTTTTATGTTCTTGAAAAAAAAAGATAAAAGCCTTTAATATATAACAAGAAATCTTGCCCATCTGTCTAATTTACTTGCTAAGATATTTTTCGTAGATCTTGGTCTTATTTTCAGAAAGGAGTTGATCTTGTAAATGACGCAGAGAAACAAAATCACATGTGCCATTATTTTACAGGTTGTAGCCTTATAGGTAGGTATGTACGACGAGATCCAAGAACCCAAAGTACAAAATATATGTCACCGGCCGTTAGATTTTTTCTCATATTTGATAACGCCGGAATCATACGAGGGACCTATCAATAATTGCTGTCGCTAAATGCCAAAATTGAAATGAATTCGAGAAGAAAATATAACCTAATTATTACTCAGGAACGGTGATGGTTAGGTCGGTTGATAAAGCAGAGTCCTTATGTGGACGGGTTGATTTTCTTGTTAAAATGCATGAAGTGCTGAAGCGAAATTGTTGAATTATATATATCGTGGTTAAAAAAAACAAAAATCTTATTCTTTTATCATGATTTACAAAATTACAAATCGAAGGTTTTTTTTTTTTGAAATTCAAGGTTTCAATATAAAATTTTATTTGTAGTAAAAAATAATATATAATTTTTTTTCAATGACTGTGGGACTCACCGATCAAGACTGACTGTTAATCCATAAGGTCCACGTGCACGCTATTTTCTGAGGGTGGCCACCTCGAGTCAAACCCAAAAACGTTACCTCTTTGACGCTTACCACTAGGTCACCTCGAGGTGGTTAATGAAGCGCCAATCTCCTAGAGATTGAATTTGACGACATATTGACATGTTTAGCGCAACTAATTACTTACTATGAATGTATCTTAATGAGGTATTGCTATATACATATGTGACTAAACTAAAAACATATGTGGTCTATAGCTAAAAAGTCAAATTTGTTATTGTTATGAACATCAAGTTGTTAGAAACAAGAGTCAAGTATTTCAAAAACCACTGCATAATTTACATACATCAAAACAAAACGAAGTGAATTATTTGGATTAAGATCTAGCTTGGTCGATATATTAATACCCACGTAGTTGATTCTAATTAAATCAAGAGAACGAATTGTCCTGTATGCATTTCCCTTTGGGTTTTAAACTAACATATTTAAATTTTGCTAGCAGGATGTCGAAAATGTCAGAAATTGACTTTTTGCATTTACTTTAATAATTGATGATACCTTCTTATTTGTATTATTTCCTTCTTTTTGTCAACCGTAGGCTATCGTTTTTTAATAACGTACACTTGGTAATTAAGCAGCTATAATCATACATACAATTCTACATTAATTAATCGAGCATGCATTAACAATTTTTTGGCGATAGAAACCATATGTTTGAAAGAACTAGATGAACATACAAAATGCTCTTCAACCAATAGCAATATAATACATTCTTTAAGGTTTGACTTTAGGTTTCATTTATATTAAAACATCAATACATTTCCTTGAACTCTACATGGTTGCCTTTTATGTTTTAAACTTGTTGATGAACTGATGATCAAAGCCTAGAATAAGAAAACCAAGTAGCAATATTTTACGGGGAATTAAAAGTACTTCGTGACATATATGTACGACTGAACCTATAAGGCTAAAACATAGTATTCCCCATGTTTTTAATTTTTTTCTTATATATTTAGTGTTTTACTGCTAACTTATTATAATGTTACAATTAGGAAAATATTATATAAATGATTTTACACATGATAAGTTTTTTTTTTTTATGAAAATTCACATTTGATTGCATCACCTTAAATGGTTTATAATAATTTATATTTGATTGGTTTTAATTGGATCATGTGAATATCTTATGTAATTTTTTTCATTAGTTTGTATATTTTTTTAATAAATCATATTTTTGAATTCTAAATCTAGTTTCATGTATATGGGCATTAAATGAGTATAGTTTTTTTTTCTTTTTGAGATATGATGGTTTTTTAAAAGCATCTCTAGTCCGTCTCTATATTTGTCTTTATAATAACATTTAGAGTCAAAAATATTCCATTTTACCTCTATTTCTTCTTGTAAAATAGATATTATTATTTTTACCTCTAAATATCTATTTAGAGTATTTCCAATCCAATTCTATAATAGATATCTCTAAAATAAAATTGAAGTTTTTGCTCCATGTGTTCCTACTCTATATAGATAAAAAATAGTATTTTTTCTATTTTCTATTCTATATTTAAAAATTATTATTTTAGAGAAATAGATTACAATAAAAAAAACATATCTATTATATAGTTCTTCTGTTACAAAAGTAAAATAGTAAAACACAGTGGAGATGCCGTAAGTTTATGATTTGAATCGAGTTATTAAATGAAAATATTAAAAATAAATTAAGTATACTTACATCATGCCAAGGCGTACAGTTGACAACATTAAAATGTAAAACTCATCGTACATCTTCTAATTAACAAAAAGAAAACCAAATACATCGGCAAGGCAAGGCAAGTACATTTATATTATTATTGTTAATAAATAATTTAAAAAGGGAAAAAATTGAAAAGGTAAACAAAAGGCAGGTGTATCCAATGCAACCTTCACAGTGAACACGTCCCACGTTTTTTTTCTTTCCTCTTTAAGAACCCTCTCTCTCCCCATCTTGCCACTTATCCTCTATCTATCTCTCTCTCCCCAAAAAAAAAAAGAGAATTATAACCAGAGAGAGAGATATACCATACGACGCCGTTAGAACACGACCATGTTGAATCTCAGTCTTGGAATCTTCTCTAACTATCAAGAAGATCAAGATCGTAAAGTACCATTAACATCAAGTGCCGGTGAAGAAGAATCTAACCTCTCTTCCTCCTCATCATCATCATTATCCACAGATTGTGCCACCGACAAACGTTTCATCACCTTTGGAATACTCAAACGCGACGATGATGTTCTTCCTCCTCCTAAACAAACCGGAAATCTTTTCACCGTGGCCGATGGTCGCCGGAATATAGAATTCACCGGAGAAGACAGTCTCTGGTTGAATCTGTCGTCGAATAAACAGCAAATGGTGAAGAAGAGCAGAAGAGGACCAAGGTCACGAAGCTCCCAGTATCGTGGCGTCACTTTTTACCGTCGCACCGGTCGTTGGGAATCTCATATTTGGTACTAACCAAACTATAATTATATTTGTTTCTTTTAATTATCAATACAGAAATATTAATCTTATTATTGAATAATTGTTACTAGTATTTAAAAATATTTACCCGTTTTATATAAATAATTTTAAAAATCATTTCAAATTTATTGTTTATTTTTTATAAACATAAAATGTCGTTTATCTGATAGTCTATCATAAAAGGATTCATGTTCAGTCCAATTTTTTTTATATAACTATTTCTTCTTTGTTCATTTTATTAATGTTTTAATTTATTTATTTTTATTTTAATAATCATCAATCGAAACCTAACTTTTGTTTTTGGACTTGATGATTTATAGGGATTGTGGAAAGCAAGTTTATTTGGGTAAGTATGATCAATCTTTTCAATGATTGGGTTATCTTAATTACGTTTGTCTGTCTATATATAGACATAAACTATGAATTTCTAACTATAATATTTTGTTAATCATTTACTTATTAACCTAGCCTTCTCTTTAAAAAAAAATGTTTTGTCTCTACAGGCGGGTTTGATACTGCCTACGCAGCAGCAAGGTACGAGAAATTTGATATATATTCATACATAATATATATATATATATATATATATATATATATATATTATTTTTTGTGAAAACATTCATATATTTAGTATGGTTTAGTTTTGTCAACATATACACATTATAGTATATTAAGGATATTAAAGAAACATTAGTTGGTTATTAATAAATGAATATGAATGTATATACCAGGGCGTACGACCGAGCTGCTATCAAATTCCGTGGTCTCGACGCAGATATCAACTTCGTCGTAGATGATTACAGACAAGACATGGACAAGGTTAAACATATACTAGTCTATATCTTATTTGAACGTGCGATAAATACGTCCCTTGAAATATATGAAGCTGGATTATTTATTCGTATATTTGTTTTTCGTTTCTCGAGTTAGTTATGGATTCTAAATGAGCATTTGCATATAGATGAAGAATTTAAATAAAGTGGAGTTCGTGCAAACACTTAGGCGAGAGAGTGCGAGTTTTGGAAGAGGAAGTTCCAAATACAAAGGCTTGACTCTTCAAAAATGCACCCAGTTCAAAAACCATCATGATCAGATTCATCTCTTCCAAAACAGGTACCATTAATACTCTTATCTAATTTCAAGTTAAAAACACTTCATTGAACACTTATATTTTGTTACGCATGTGTAGTATTATTATCATAATTTTGTAAATTCTTAATTGACAAGTTTGAAAGTGCAATAGTTGTCTGATTATGTATACAAATATTCATCAGTCACTAATCTTCTGTTCACCCATATTCCATTTGTTTAATTATATTGATTACCATTCAAAGTCTACCTCTCACTTTTTTTGTGGGAAAAGTTGAATTACAAAAATTTACAGTTACTAAGATAATTGCAACAAACCTAATACTTTATTTGAATATTCCAAGGGAATACCTTTTTGTTCAGTTTGATCCAACCAGCTGATCATATCATATTTCTCTCTAGGTCTTATGTTTCATCGTATAAGCTTCACAGATGATTAGATGAACACCATTATAGTCACACGAAAGAAACCAAAGAGTAATATTATGTTATATATAGTTTTGATATTTATTATATGTGTGTGGAATATTCACAGGGGATGGGATGCAGCACCAATCAAATATGGAGGAGTCACGAAGTTTGGTGCCCATATTAAAGGTAATTCATAAATATGGTTCACAAAGTTTACATCTATTGTAAGGTTACGGTTGATTGATCAATTTAAGTGAAATACAAAATTACAGTACTAACCACAAAATTCACATTTATTTTTGATTAAATCAAGCAAACCCTAGCTAGCTCAACTTTCTTGACTTTATCTCTAATCAACTTAATTAGTAAATAATCATATTTGATTCATAAACATTTTTTCTTTCTTACCAGGAAATACTCACAGCAATCTTGAACTAAGTCTTGGTATTTCATCATCACCTGAAAATATTAAGTTGACAACAAGTGACTACTACAAAGGTATCAACCAATCCACGATGGGTTTGTTCAGTAAGCAATCATCGATCTATTTACCCGTGACAACGACCATGAATCCTTTGAAGACAGCTGCAGCATCATCAGGATTCCCTTTTATCACCATGACCACTTCCTCTTCCTCCATGTCCACTTGTTTTGATCCATAAGGATCGATTTACACCCTTTATTTTAACTAATATGTATTTCTATTTTTTTGTATATTGACCATTAATATGTTGATTCTTTCCTTAATGAGTGAGAAATATTGAAACTCTTTGTTCTAACTTGAGCTCGATTATGTGCCAAACTTCGTGATAAAATGAGACTACAATGGGTTAGTGTTAGAATTGTAAGGAGTGGTTCAATGGTCTTCACAAGTACTATGTTATCTTTTGTCTTAGTCGTTTCTTGGTTTATTATAAAGAATAAACCATTGCTTATGAGCAAAGCTGATCATAAGCAAGCGAGAGAAATGACTATCCGAATCTTGTAACTTAACGGCTTTAATATAACCCCACAAGAGTCCAGTAAACGCAAGCATTCTCTATATTCTCACTCATTCCAAGTAAATGACAGATGACACATGGTTATCATGTTTGATATCAATAAGAACAAATCGTACTGGATTCTAAATTTCTATCAAACGTCTGAATTTTCGATTGAATATTTAATTTATAGATTTTATAAAGTAGGACTGAGCTTGAGATTTAGGAGGTCTATGCTAGATTTTAACTAATTTTTTTCTTTTACAAATTTAAGGGCCTAAAAAATTTTGGAACCTATGTCTATATAATTCTATTCAAAAATTTTGAAAACGTGTTATCAATGTTTCACTTAACATGGCGCAGGACCGGACCGGACCGGTCATGTTACAAAGTATATGTACGTATATTCAGAAACTATGCAATATGATCTATGACTACCACTTCCAAAAGTAAGGTTGCGATAATTTTCTGAATTCATAAAAAATAGTATGCACTTACAAATACAACGAACGTGTTACGTGTGATCATCCATATACATACTCCTGTTGTCAGGCCCGGTTTAATTTTTTGTTGGACCTTGTGCAAGTTCTCAAGAGCAATGAAAAATAGGGTCCTGATTCTATAAAAAATGGACCTTAAATATTAACTAATTTTTTTTTAATTTTTGTTGGACCCTGTGCAAATGTGCCTTGTGCACATGGCAAGAGCCGGCACTGCCTGTTGTGCATTTGTCTCCTCTTCATCTATTGTAGAGTCAGCTGTTTTCATCACCATCATGAGTCATCTATCATTTCTTGATATTTTGTCTTCTTAGCCGACTTATTGTACTATAAATAAGTCTCTCTCTTGCCTTGTTACAACAATTGCATTGACATAAAAAGGGAAAGAGGAAAAATCTCTTAATTCAATTCTCTCTCGTTGTTCCATCGAAAACAAAAGAATGAATAATTAAATTATAAAATCAGTTTTAGATTTTCTTACTCATTCACAACAGAATGTTTTTAAGTTAAAAATTAAGAAAAATTCCTAAAAATACACGGACTAATTTTCATTTGCTAATAAAATACATGAACTATTTTAGATTCTCGTTTGATACACGAACTAATTTGTATTACCTATTAAATACACAAACTTTTGAAATTCACAGATTTTATACATTTTTTAGATGGCGTCAACTACATTTAATTGAAGTGACGACGGCTTAACTGTTTAACTAGACACATATTTAACTTGCACTAAAAAATTCCTTAAAAATACACTAACTAATTTTTAGTTGCTAATAAATACACTAACTATTTTGGATTCATGTTTAATACACGAACTAATTTTTGTTTCTCATTAAATACACAAATTTTTAAATTTGTATATTTTATACATCGATTAAGTTTATGTATTAAACGGGGATCTAAAATAGTTTATGTATTTTATTAGCAAATGAAAATTAGTCCGTGTATTTTTAAGAATTTTCCTTAAAAATTCACAATAGATACACTCGACTTCCAATAGAACAAACATTATAAAACGACAGTATTTTTTTTTGTCAAGTTAAGATTTATTAAAGCTTAAGTCCAAACACAAAGAGGCCCGAGGGAAGAAAAACTAAGACAAGACGAGGCCTAAGATGGCCTAACTAACAAAAAGCCCAAAGGAGGCGGCTGCCACTTGAACACCAAGCCTTAAACTATCAGAGGCTCACTGGTGTAAGGTTGTGCTTGCGGTTGCATGCATTTGTTTGTTGATGCGGGTGGTTACGGTTTTAAGCGTTATTAAGAGATTTGAAAGACTGGTAAAGCAGTTAAAAATTGTTACGTTTGCGTGATACTTATGACTGCTTAACTTCCAAATGTAACAATAGTTAAATAATAAATTAGAAATATTTATATTTTATATAATTATAAAATATTAAAAATCATATTATTATAATAAATATAATAATTATATTTATAAAATTATACTATTTAATTTTAAAAAATTATAGAAATATTTTTCTTGAAATTTTTATAATATAAATTAAAAATATATATATATATATATACTAGTATATTTATTATTTCAATTTACAATTTTAATTGAATATTTTTATTTTTTATTTATGTAATTTTTTGAAAAAAATATTTTTTTACCCTCCCGCAACCGTAAACGCTAGCTGAAACTAACTTTTGAATTTTAGAGGTTTATAGCAGTTTGAAGCGATTTAAAGCGATTTATAGCAATTTTTATGATTGTTGCAAAACGCCAATAACCGCTACCAACCAAAAAAGTTGTGTTTGCGGGTGATAGCTGGAAAACCAGTCAGGCCCTTAGTGTGTGAGTGATTGAAGAAGGAACACACGCCACTCGGAGTGACCAATGTCTTCAAATCGAAAAAGAACTGTCGAGACAACTTTAGCCAATAAACGCGCTAGACCGCCGAACTTTTAGTTGCCTGAGCTCACTCAGCGGGGAGCTCAACCATAGCCAAAACAACCCTAACAGAGGCGATGGAGAAACAATCGAGTGTATTGATCGAGTGATGATTGAAGGAGAGCAAAAGGCGAGGATTAAACCCAAATCGGGAAACCCCGGTGAAAAGCTAGCCGTTCATCTAAAATAGAAGAAGATGACGGCGGCCATGTGCCGGCGAAGACGGTGTTGATTTAACCACCGCTTGCTAGAACCAAAAGCTGGCAACATCAATGTTGAGAGAACCACAGAGCGCCAGAGACAGAGTCGGTGATCTTAATGTTGAGGTAATCACCAAACGCCAGAGATGGATGTTTGAATCGAGTTTGAGAGGCGAACAAAACTCTTATGTGAGTTTGTCACAAAGATATTTTCAGGTTAAGAATATATTTATTGATGTCAAAAATAGATACACAGGAAGGGAAGATGACCAATCCAAAAAAAAACCAGCCGGGAAAGTACAGATCGGCTTAAAAGAGAAATCAAAAACACTAATCCTAGCCCTCCTCCTTTTCCCCCTTTTGTTCCTCCTGGCTCTCCTCTTTATACCTTTGGCTGGATGTTATAGGTCGACTTGCCCTTAATGTGCCTCTTACTCACCAGGCCTGGGGGACAAGCTGCAAGATTCTTTCAAGCCGAGCGTCTTTAGTCGCTTTTTCAAGCCGTCGAAAGTTTTCCTTCGTCGGCTTAAAGTAATCTGCAGCCAACGCGCACACTTTTAGTCGTCAGCTAAGCCGATGTCCTCATGGTTGATGGGCCAGGCTAGCCATCTCATGGGTCTTGTGAGGATGAAATCCATCTCCTACATTAAGCCCCCTAGTTCGCTTGTGAATTGCGAAGCCAATCCGAGCAAATTTGGGAGTTAGGCTCGTGAGCGGGACGTGATCCTGATGTTTGGCTCTGTTGTCGACGAACGGTGTTTTATCGCTGCGGAATATCAAACGCTTTGATGGGTTCTTTGTCGATATCGTTTGTTGTTTTGTCGCTTCTCACAAAGAAAATGGTGAGACGACCGGGACTTCTCCAGGTGGAACCGGTTTTTTGGTTATCGATTCAAGTGGAGAATTGGGACCGTCGCAAGAGTGGTTGGTTAGCAGAGGGCTTCAAAGCCCATTAACCGGGGAGCTGAACAGCCGCGAGAAAAAAAATGAAACTATGGTTTTTTAGGCCCACCTAGGCCCCTTTTAGACCTAATGATGGCACCTCGAAGAAACGCGACCTCCGCTTTTTTTTATAAATAGGAAGGCTCCGTTCATTATCCTTATTCTTCTCTGCACATCAAGGTAGCTTCTCTCTCTTCTCTCTACTTATCTCTCTAGTAATTCCTACGTAGTTTTCTTTTCGACTATCGGTGATGTTGTCGAAGAAGCTGTCTCGGAGTGAAAAAGGTAAGGCGGTCGTTATCGCCTCAAGTCATGTCAGAAGTACATAAGCAATAGAGGAAATTCTAGATGGGTTCAGTCGCCTACATCGAGATGCGATGATGGATACGTCAGGTTTGGATCTGTCGCAGTGGATTCTTATCGATGATGCAGAACGACTGTTTAGAGGCGAGGATGATGAGAATGCTTCCCCGGACTCCGAAGGAGGCGCAGAGGTTTTGCTGTCCCGTCCCGACTTTCATCCGACGTGCTATTATCCAGGCGGTTTTTTCGGCGCGCTTTCGGGCATATCCCCTGAATTGTTGCACCCGACGAACGTGGACGGAAAGTCGTGGGGGAATGTAAGAGGGACCGAGACAACCCATGGGAGCGTGAAGAATTTACTGAGGAAATGTCAGGCCGTTGGAGTCACTTTCCTCATCCCAACCGAAGACCAAAGGCCTTGGCCGCCGCCAAAAGGGTACCAGTGCGTCTACGAGTCTTATTTCCAAGAAGATACCAAGCTCTGGTTCCCCATCCCACGGCTAATCACCTCATATGTCTTTCGTCGGGACGTTGCGATCAGTCAATTTTTGAATGGTTCGTTTCACATTGTTATCGCGTTAATGGTGATGGCGGCTGAAATCGACAGGTCTCTCAATGTACGAGCCTTCGAAGAACTGTGCTTTATGAAGCCTATGCCCAAAGACCTTTACTCGGTGAAGATGAGGCCGAATTACAATATAATCACCGGTCACCCAAACAAAACACCCAACTGGCTGCGCTCCTACTTCTATATTAAGTCGGATAGGCATGCGTCCGAGGAGCCGTCGAATGATGATTTTAGGATTCTTTGGAATTGGCGTATCGGTAGACTCCCTCTTTATTACTGCAGATTTTTTTACGGTCCTTTAACGGTTTGCTTTTTGTCGTGCAGTTAATCATCCAAATACCATCGACTAACCGAGAGGTTTCTTTGATACTTCCAGGGCTTTTGCTGCATTGAGCCATCAGCGTTGGCCGGATATAAGTGAGGATATGATCCGTCGTTCTCTAGATCGCATCTCCAAAGGTAACCGTTTCTCGTGCTTCAATTTCCCGGTCTCCATTAGCTCGTCTGACAGATCTTGTTCTGTGTAGGTAACTGGATTTCTAACTTGCCAACGAGAGTCGCTCCCGGGAAGAAGAGAATATCGTTATTCTCGAAAGAGGAACATCAGCGAGTGAGGAGTGGCAAAGAGATGAAGAAATTGCCGGATCTCAGTGCCTTGGTTGAGGGCCAGTTGGGGTCTTCTTCAGCTAACTTGAAGTCGCTTCTCGATGGGATGGGTCTGGATGGGTCTAGACCGGCGGGTGTTCCGATAGAGTCGGCTCGGGAGGTCGTCAACCCAGAAACCCACGATCCACACGCAGGATCCGCTGCCTCGAAGAGGGGCCAAAAAACACCGCCCGAGGGGCGGTTGAATCGAGGGGAAAGCGTATTGTCCAAATGAAGGAATAGATAGAGACGTTGTCTCGGGAGAGAGACCGCTCAAATGGTAGGAGGAAAGCCCAGAAGAAGAGGGCCGAGGGGCTGGAGACCGAGCTGGCGGTTGTGAGGGCCGCGATGGAAGAGCTTTAGCGAGACAATGCTGGCCTGTTGCTGGAAATAGACCACACTGTCGAGAGGCACGCAGCGGAGGTTGCCCGGCTCAGGGAATCAAGAAGGTTTGAGGTAACCAATAAGCGGATTAGGGTGAAAAACGCGATGATCGCCAAATGCAACCGTTGTTTAAACGGGATACGCGAGCGGGAGTCTCGCTATGACGCTTTTGACACTGCTCGTTGCCTGTACAACCAAGCGTTCAGAACGAGAAAATGTCTCCAAACGCTCAAGGGGAAGTGGAAAGATATCCCGCAGGAAACGATTTACTTCTTCGTCTCTGAGGAGAAGAAGTATGCGCTGGAAGCACTCGATTAGACTTTGAGGGACTCTCAGACTCGATGCTTTCGATATCTCCGTTGGTCCTTGAGCCGGCCTTCCTCAACCAAGACATGCTTGCTGGCTTGAACCCGTTCGGGTCAAACGCTGACTTGATCGATCATGCTACGGCCGTTAATCTCCGCACCTCGTCTCACTCCTTAAAATATCATGTGGATGATCAGTTTGGGAATTTGTCTATTGGCAACGAGGAGCGTCTTGGCGACAAGGAGGGACTAACGGTTGAAGTCTTTGATGCCTCGATGGACGGAGAGGGTTCGAGCGAGAAAGCATCTGGTCCGTTGGAGAGTTTTAGGGCCAGGCCCATGGATGTGGAGGAATTTTGAGAACAGCGAAGTACGGGTCCGCATGGACCGGCGAATGATACGCCTGAGCTGATGCATGTGGGCGACTCTGACAAAGCTCGGATTTGATTGTTGTTATTCTCTTCCTTGTTGTTGTATTTTCCCTTATCTCCTTTAATTTCGTTATCCTGACCCCGTGGGGCCTGTTTGTATGTCGCCATTAATACCTTGGAATGAGAACTTTTATTTTAACCGACGAACTGTTCAATCGTTTATCGACGAGAATTATCGAAATTTTCAATTATCAGATCGAATTTTAGTAAGCCGTACTTCTGGACTTAGAAATTCCTGACCTTTAATTATATTCGAAGTAATTTGTTGATCATTTGTCGAATTGCCGGATTGGCTTTCAGTAAGCTGCGGTTCTGGACTTAGAAATATTTGACCCTTAAATTTTTCGAAGTAACTCATTAGGTCAATGATTGACAAGAGTTAACGAAATGCCCCGGGTGTGGCTAATAGACAATAACGGTTCTCGATTTGTACAGAAGTAACCCTTCGATCGTTGGGTGGCCAGTCCATTCGTAAGGAGTTATCAGTGATACGAGGATTATTGGCTCAGTTGCTCGTAAGTCAACACAAATCGTATCCTTGGATACATGTCTGATCATGACGTATCCGTTCGCGGGATGATAGTGCTAGTACGCGATCCAAAGCTTTGTATATTTTACGTCGCTCGGCCGTTAGCATAGTGGCTTTTTAGGGGCGACTCGTTATGGTGAGTAAAGTGCAAATTACATTTACTCGCCCTATCTGGTTTGCCTTAAATGAGATTTTGATTTTGGTTATAGGTGGACCCTGATGGGCTGCGTACCCTGGGGGGATCAAGCCAATCGTAGTTCGTTTAGTCGAGTAAAGGTGGCCTTTTGGGCGCATTTACTAGTTTGTTTTTTTTGCCGGGTAAAGGTGGCTTTCTGGGCGCATTTACTCGTTTTTTTTTGCCGAGTAAAAGTGGCCTTTTGAAAGCATTTACTTGTTTTTTTACCGGGTAAAAGTGGCCTTTTTGGGCGCATTTACTCGGTTTGTATGTAATATTTTTTGAGGTTCTTCGAGTTTCATGCGCGTGGTACGGCAACTCTTTGCGATGTCTTCAATCGGTATACGCCGGGTTGGATGACTTGAGTGATTTTATAGAGGCTCTCCCAGTTCGTTCTGAGTTTGCCTGTCTTCCACTCCTTAGTGTTTACGAACACCTTTCGTAAGACTAAATCGCCGAGTTTGAGAGGACGCGACTTGAAGCGTTTGTTGTATTAACTTTCTATCTGATGCTGGTAGTTTTGGATCCGGAGTAGGGCTTGGTCTCGCCTTTCTTCGATCTGGTAAGAGGCATTTGTCGTCCGTATCAGCTCGGTTGGACGGTGGATGTTGGAAGCATGACGTTGACACATGTCGCAACGTCGTGCATACTCTTCGCAATCAATATTCATCGTTGGAAAGTAGAAACCAAGGCTCTTAGCCTTGAGGACTATGGCACATAATGTGCACTATGTGCTTTAAGTCGCCTGGCGGACCATTTTTCTGTAGGCAGCGAGTTATGCGCGAGATAGTCGATGAACTCGGTTGTCCAATCGAGATTTGGCTGCTCTTTTCTTTTCTTGTCGCTTGGTGCTTCGATCATTGGGGCGACGAGAAGGTGGCCATCCGCGGGCAGGTCGATACTTGGTTTTTCTATTTGGTGTCCATGAACTCCGTTGGAGCTAGACGCGCCATAAAGGTATCCATGAACTCCGTTGGAGCTTGTGGCGCGATGTAGTTGGCTCCAGTTTGTTCTCAGAGGTGGAACTTGGATGAGTAATTGGAATTTTTCTTGCTTTGTGGCTAGCCCCACGGTGGGCGCCAATTATTTGAACCGAGAGGACGAACAAAACTCGTATGTGGGTTTGTCACAAAGATATTTTTCAGGTTAAGAATATGTTTATTGATGTCAAAAATAGATACACAAGAAGGGAAGATGACCAATCCTCAAAAACCAGCCGGGAAAATACAGATCGGCTTAAAAGAGAAATAAAAAACCTTAACCCTTAATGGGCCTCTTACTCGCTAGCCCTGGGGGACAAGCATCAAGATTCTTTCAAACCGAACGTCTTTAGTCGCTCCTTCAAGCTGTCGAAAGGTGTCCTTCGTTGGCTTAAAGTAGTCTGCAGCCGACGCGCACACTTTTAGTCATTAGCCGAGCCGATGTCCTCATGGTCGATGGGCCATGCTAGCCATCTCATGGGCCTTGTGAGGATGAAATTCATCTCCTACAACGGATCACGGGGATGGCATAGAAAGATGAATGAATCTCTCTCTGAAGATTTAAGAGAGCTAAGACAACTTCCGGAAGTTATAGTTCTAATAATCCAAATAAATTTATTTATTTATTTTGAAAATTTTAACATTTTTTAAATTTTAAAACTCATTTCCAAAACTTCAACTTATAATTCTAAATATATATATTTACACTTTTTAGTAACATTTAATTTGATCATTTTCTCATTGAAATTTATTTTTGTGACAAAAACTTAAAAATGACTATCCTAAGATATTTATATATATATATTAAATATATATATATAAATATCTTAGTTTTACGGAAAATCTAACCAAGAAATTTATGTCTTAAATTATTTTAAATTAACTTTTTTCGTAAAGTTAAGAATTGAGCAATTAAAAAAAGAATATATGTATTTAATTATTTTGATAATTCCTAAGCTAAAATCTTGTATATTGAATATGCCCTAAGAGATATAGAGAAATCATGTCCTTATAAAACAACTGTATATATCCTATTTTTTGCCTTATGAGTGCTAAACAAAAAAATTGTTACCATATTCGTCTATTATTTAAATTGCTGAAATAAACAATATTTAAAAAAGTTGAAAATTGATGTTTTGGATTTTCTATTAAAATAGTCATATATTTCAGATATAAGTAGTTTAATAACAACAAATTGGAGAAGATAATAATTTATGTTTTAATATGTATGAAAAAATTAAAAAAAATATTTATTAGAAAATAAAAGAGTAAAAAGTTAAAATTAAAATAAATAATTAATAATTAATAAAATAAATTATTATTATTGTTGTAAGTAAAGAAGAGAAGAGAAGAGAGGAATTAGTGTGTCTTATTCATGAGTAAAGATATTCTTTATATAGGATATTACAATATCGTGGAGGCCAAGTAAGATTTGATAATCATGTAAATCTAAGATATTTCTTAATGGACATCACATAATATCATAACACTTCCTCTTGATGTTCATTATACCAAACTTCTTTCAAAACGTCGTAGATGTAGTCTCATTAAAAACGAAAATCACCATTCTTTTATAGTGCATGAGTCTTCGTATGACTTGATCATTTTCTTCGATTCTCTTGATTTGAAAGACTTTACGTCAGTGATAAACTTTCAACTTTGAAATTATTATAATCCTCTTTTTGAGTCTATCATTTGTGTGTGTTTTGCTGCCTCGTTAAAATCTTGTCATGAAAAAATCCAATGGGATAAAAACCATAATAAGGAAAAAGAGTACAACCACACACATTATCACATTTATTCCTTTGAAAACAATATCTCTTTTGAGAATTGAGCTTAAGCCGAATAAACTATTTGGACTTTTATTATAATATCTATGTCTTTAGACTTCTGGTCCATAATTCTCTTTTGACATAGACAACAGTTTTTTGGTGTATTTGGTATTCAAACTAAATATCTTTACATACATTCGTCTAATTATTTTGTAGATTTGGCTATCTACAATTACTTGTTTCCATCCAATACTGTTGTAGGTTTTTTTTTGTCAACCTATTTATATTTATGTTAAAACCAAGTTATTACATATTCTTGTTTACTACATCTCGCTTTCTTGGCAAGTGCATCTACTAAGCTTAATTTACTTCGAGGAACATAAGAGAAAGTATAACCATTATGTAACATCCCGAGTTGTGATATATGGAAATGCTTAAGAGAATTGATTTGGCTACCTATGTCACCAAAGTTAACTTACTTTTTCCGTTACACATCCGCTTAGAACTCCAGGGTTAAGCGTGTTTGGGCTGGAGTAGTGAAAGGATGGGTGACCTATCGGGAAGTGATTCGCGATACCGTGCGAGTGAGGCCAAAACACAGGGAAAGGTCGGGTGGTGATTGCAAGGTCAGTAAACAATGATTTCGAGCCTTGGAAAATTTACGCACCGACCATTGGAACGGGATGGGGCCCACGGGCCGAGAGAGCGGGCGTGGGTGGCCCATTAGCCGTGGGCGGTCGGGGCGTTACAAGTGGTATCAGAGCTGGTTAGCCATCTCGGTTCTGACCCGAGAGGCATCTTGAGATCGGTCGTGGGGCGCAACGAGGACGTTACGTTCTTTGAGAGGGGGTGAATTGTAACATCCCGAGTTGTGATATATGGTAAGGCTTAAGAGAATTGATTTGGCTACCTATGTCACCAAAGTTGACTTACCTTTTCCGTCACACATCCGCTTAGAACTCCAGGGTTAAGCGTGCTTGGGATGGAGTCGTGAAAGGATGAGTGACCTATCGGGAAGTGATTCGCGATACCGTGCGAGTGAGGCCAAAACACAGGGAAAGGTCGGGTGGTGATTGCAGGGTCAGTAAACAATGATTTCGAGCCTTGGAAAAAATTTACGCACCGACCGTTGGAACGGATGGGGCCCACGGGCCGAGAGAGCGGGCGTGGGTGGCCCATTAGCCGTGGACGGTCGGGGTGTTACACATTCACTTTTGAAGCTAAGACGATGTCATGTATCATGGGGATATTCTCCGTGCTACGGACTTGACCGATGGTTGCTCCTGAAGTATACTGAGCCAACTCATCCATAAGGTTCCTGCAGTCAAGACTTTGCTGAAAGCAAGTGCTTGCATCTGTCTAACAGCCATTTGTAGTGCTTCTGTTTCTGCTTCTATTGGAGTGTTTGTTGCACGTATGGAAGAAGATCCTTTTAGCACTTGGTTGCCTTGAATGATGTGCAAAGACCAACCAACACATGCTACTTCTTTATTATTCTCCCATGATGCATCCACCTGACAATAGTATTGAGCACTTGCTGGTATTGCTTGTTGAGTTTGTAGTGGATCATGTTTTTGTCTCTCTTCTGCTCTATTTTATTGATTAAGACAAGTATTCGCCTGCTCCCATTGGGCTAACCCCTTATTACATCATGAATAACTTTCACAATGTATTTCTTTTTTTGCTGGAAAATTAGGTTGTTTCTCTTCTTCCAGATTTTTCATCCAATATAAAAGTTTAGGAGCGCTTTCTTGTGTCTTTTTTTGCCAGTGTAATAAGCTTCTTTACATTTTCTTGAACATTTTCCAGAGCGCCTTCAACCACTCTAAAATTTGTAGGGGCTAGAGACCATATCTCTTTTGTCACTCTGAGCAGTTCATTTTCAATAAGAGCAGTTCACGCTGAGCAGTTCATTTTCACTCTGAGCAATACTGTTGTAGGTTATATGAACAGATTATAACGAACTGATTATACCAAAATGTGACATAGCAAATAAATACTTTTAAATCCCTTATTCAAAAGAAAAAAAAAAGAAAGATTAGCGAACACGATACAACTTTGACTTATCGAATTTTACATCACCATAAAATATATTATTGAAAATTTCTATAAAATATTTTCCAAAGTCCCTCCCCACACGTTTCTGATGTATTCTTTTTGACAAAAAAATACTAAACATCTCTTTTCCGTAAAGGTCAATAAATATATAATAGTTATTTTCATTTTATTGCATTTCATATGAGAGAAAAAAGGCATGAATATTAACGAATTAAGCGTTGGATTTGGAGCGTTACATTTATGTAAAAAACAAGAAAGACAGAGAGGCAAGAGTAAGATTAGGTGATACTTGCAAGTACCATTCCTTTCCAACAATAAACATTCTTTTTTTCTCTTCTTTTTCTAGTCCATGATTTAATATTTTGTTGATAAACTAAAGCAGAAACAATTGTTATTGCATTTTAGAGTCTTATATAAAAACCAATTAGCATATATAGTTAAATAATACATAGTATAATTAAACTACTCAGGATTTTTTTCATATCAAATATGGAAAATTGAGATTTAGATTTAACATTTTTGCTAACATATCAGCATTTAATGGAAAAATAACTGTAGTTATTTAAAGTATAGAAATAAAATCTCTATAAAAGTGAATGCAACTTCAAGTCTCTTTAATGACAAAATTGTAACACTTATCTGAGTTTTATAATAGTAGAATATAAAATTTAATTATAAATATTTGTTGCTGGTTCACTCCATTTTTATTAATACACATTAATTCTGTCCTTCTCCTTTCTCTTCAATCTGGGTTTGGTGGGAGAGGTTTTAAGTAAAGCGTGCGATACAAAAACACAGACATCCTCTGTAACTCTTGTTTTCTTGCTTTCTTCTTCTTCTTCTTCATCATCTCTCTGCAGAAAAAGTAAAAGATTCAACCTTTTAAGATTGATTCATATATATTCTTTTTCTTTTCTCCGCAAAAAGACGAGCTCGTGTTGAAAAAGAGAAAGACTAAACCTTTTACTTGGTTTGACCAAACACAACTGGTTTGGTCTGAATCTCTTGTGTTCATATGGTAGACAAAAAAGAATTAGGATTTGTTTTGTTGTTGTCTTAATTGAGTCAAACACTGAATTTGATTCTCTCAATCATCATGCAAAGAGTACACAATAAACCCACCGTCAGCGGAGGAGCCACGACGGCTTCCGTTAAACATTTAATCAAACAGAGAGGCGGAGGAAGTGGCGGCGGAGATACTGCGGCTGATGATAACAACCTCTTGACGGATACGCAAGAACCGAGCATCGATACGGACAAACTCAGCTACGAGATTTTCTCAATCCTCGAGAGCAAGTTTCTTTTCGGATCATCCGAACCCGAACCCGTTAACCCGGCGGCTGTTCCTGGATCGGTTAAGAACCAGAGAGGGAAAGTCTGTATCTTGAGCATCGACGGAGGAGGCATGAGAGGGATTCTACCCGGAAAGGCGTTGGCTTATCTAGAACACGCTCTGAAATCGAAGTCGGGCGACCCGAATGCCCGTATCGCCGATTACTTCGACGTCGCCGCCGGGTCCGGTATAGGCGGAATTTACACGGCGATGCTATTCGGGTCGAGAGACGGTCACCGTCCGATATTCAAGGCAGAGGACACGTGGCAGTTCCTAACGAAAAACGCAAAGGGTCTTTACGGGTCATCTTCTTCGTTCATGAAACGGGTCATGAGAACCGTGTCGTCGGGTTCTTCCGGGACGGGTAAGCTAAAGAGAGTGATGAAAGAGTCTTTCTCGGGGTTAACGTTAAAGGACACGCTCAAACCTGTGCTAATACCTTGCTACGACCTTAAAAGCTCAGCTCCGTTTCTGTTCTCACGCGCCGACGCGCTTGAGACGGACGGGTATGATTTTAAGCTCTGGGAGGTTTGTAGAGCGACATGGGCTGAGCCAGGGGTGTTCGACCCGGTGGAGATGAAGTCGGTCGATGGAACGACAAAGTGTGTGGCGATCGGTGGAGGATTAGCTATGAGTAATCCAACGGCTGCTGCCATCACGCACGTGTTGCATAACAAGCAGGAGTTTCCGTTCGTGCGTGGAGTTGAGGATCTGCTTGTGTTGTCTCTTGGTATGGGCCAGTTGGTTGATTTGAGCTTTGAGTATGATCGGATTATCAAGTGGACGGCTAAGCATTGGGCTCGACCTGCCGCTCTTATTTCCAACGACGGTGCTGCCGACACGGTGGATCAAGCTGTGGCCATGGCTTTTGGTCACTGCCGCAGTAACAACTATGTTCGGATTCAGGTATGGAAGATATACTCAGCGGTTGGTTTTTATATGGTCTTGAACATTGTTCATACGTGTGATCCAATTGACTTGTTGGAAGGAAAAGTTATATGGTTTATGTTGGATCATGGTACTTGTCTAAAATGAAATCATAAACGTTTGAAAATGAACTTTTAGATTCTTCACAAGCGATTCATGGAGTGAATTTTTGAGGTATAATGTAGGTTTATTAGTTACTAAGTGATGGATATTGTTGCAGGCGAATGGGTCGAGCTTAGGACCTTGTAAGCCAAACATAGACACAGACCCGAGTGGGAGCAATGTGAAAATGCTGGTTGGTGTAGCGGAGGAGATGCTAAAGCAGAAGAATGTAGAATCGGTTTTGTTTGGAGGTAAAAGAATCAATGAACAGAGCAATTTCGAGAAGCTGGACTGGTTAGCTGGGGAACTAGTTCTTGAGCATCAAAGGAGAAATTGCAGAATGGCTCCAACCGTAGCGTTCAAGCAATCGGTTCATAGAGCAGATCAGAAGACAAGGGACAAAGATATTGGTGTGACCGCAAGAGAGCGATGAACAAGAAAAGCTTGTTGTTCTCTTTTGGTTTGTTTAAATATATTTTAGGAGAAGGTTTATATATCTTTCTTTCTCAGGTTATGATTTGTTGTATAGATTTGAGTTTGTTGTTTGAGTTTTTGGGACATTAGGAGAAAAGGGGAAACGATCTTGTCGTATCGGACTCCCACTCCTTCATTCATGCTGCCCAAAAAGAAAAGAAAAACAACATGATTTTATGTAATTTATGTTTGTTTTTGTTTTCATCATGATTTCTTCTTTGACATTTCTACTACCTCTAGATAAGTTGTTAGCCTGTTAAACTAAATCAAAGATTCTGACGGATCACTATCAAAATGAATAAAATGATTATAAGAAACAAATAGAGAAAATTTGAAGATTTTTTTAAGAAGAGTTTTTGAAGATGAATATGGATTTTCTATGAATAAAATTAAGAAGAAGAATGTGTATTCAGTAATTAACAAAAACAAATACATGAAACTGAAGAGATTTTAAAAGTTTATATAACATATGTAAATATTACTAAAAATTATTTAATAGTCAAAATAAATGTCTAATTCTATTAATCTATTTCAATTTGATGAAGAACAAAATGTTTTATGTTTTCTACAATAATGAATTTGGAGGAATGAAAAGAGATAAACATGTGGATATTTCTATAAAAAATTAGATGGTGTAAGTATTGAAAAACGTAATACTTAGGTGACCAATTGAAATCCAACTGAATCTGAAAATTGTATATTTTTA